>PVKS010009818.1:0-62499 GCA_004027875.1 Aplodontia rufa
TCTATTTAATAATAATCCTTAATATTTCTGGAATTATTTTAATACTAGCTGCATATAAGAGGAGTTGTTTGCAAACTTACTGATTTTTAACTAATAATTTCTAATATTTTATTTGTGTTCTGAGACACCCTTTCTAATATTTTTTAAAATATTAGAAATATTTTTTAAAATATTAAGAAATAATTTTTGCTTAAAATAACATTTACCTTTCATATTTATAAATTTATTTAACTTGAAACTTTAGTTACTACTAATATGAAAGAATGTATCATTTGAAATATAAATAGCATGCTATAGAATAAATATTTGTTAATCTGTGCTTTCTATTTTCAATTTTTATAATTTCTCTGTTGGATACCATACCTGTTGGACTTGGTCTAGAACAATTATTTTAAATAATTATTAAAATTTATTAAATTAAATAGGACTTAGAGGAAGTCCTAGAGGAGTGGAGCTTGTGGAGAATCACAGGAAGAAAAGGAAGCTGCATCTGGGAAGGGTAACAAAGCTGGCTACATTAACTGGAAGCTTCAAAGTTGTAGTTCTGAAAAAGTCAGAAGGAACCTCAAGCTGCTTTCAAGATTCACTGAGTTTCCACCAACTATATCAGACTTCAGGTTCAAAATGGTTTGCAAATCACTGGCAAGAAGCTACCATGAATCACAGACTGCCTGCACATACCAGATATTTCTAGCCTCTTCTACTTGGAATGACATTTGAATCTCACCCTAGTTTCCTTTTTGACAACTATTATTGAGAATAACAGAGGAAAGGGAATTTTTGGAAATATGGATTCAGCTTTCTCTTTTCCACAGTTCAGAAAGGGGACATTAGAAACTGAGAAAGGTTGTTGAAAGCAGAAAATCCAACAAAGGTACCACATGTTCCACTTTTGCTACCTAACATTAAAGTTTTATATATGTGTTTCTTATTCTTTTTGCTTACATGGGTTTATATAAATACAATGTACCTAATATTAACATTTAAATTGTGTCTTGGGCCAGGCGATTAGAGACCAGATATCTGTCCAGTTACCTCTGAACAATTGCCCCAAGTTGTGTGTGGGATGCTGGGTTGGGTGAAGACAACTAAATGTCAAAACATAAATATCCTGATGGTGGTAAGAGATGGAGGTGAAGAAAAACAATCAGAGAGGGCATTGAACATCATTGGCCCTGGAGAAAAGAGAAATTGAGCAATGCATAAAATATATAAAGTAAAATTTCTAGTTTTTAAAAATGATAGAAAATGGGTTTTCACCTAAAGAATTTGAATGCAGTGTGATTTAATATTTAAATTTAGACCAGTGATACCAGCTTAGTTTTTAAAACTTTTAAAATATTGATATAAATTTGTATTGCTTTAATATTCAAGTATCTGCTAATCTATTGCAGTAGCAATATATAACTAATAGAATTACTATGTACGGATTTAACATATTTATGAGTTTAAATTTCTCCACTTTTTGAAATTGAATATCTTTATAGTAATCTATATAGTTTATATTTCTAGCAGCTGTACTTTATAACTTTGTCAGAACTTTCTCATCTTTTAAAAATATTTATTCCCTGATAATTTAATATTTTGCTACCATTTCTCCCTAAATCGTTATTGGTGATACACATAAACACTGTTGGGTTTAAATACACATTATTATTATTTATTCAGACTCTGCTTAGCTTACATAATGGTTCTAATAGCGAGTGACTTATCAAATGGATATTATGTAAAATAATATTTTCTCTCCATCTACCAATATTTTGTCAATTTAATCAAACTCTACAACTTTAAAAGAAAACTATAGAATGCCTACTGAATTCAAATTGGTGACTTTAGCATGTAGTATAGGCCATTGTTGGATGATGTTTCTGTGGTTAAAAAGGAACTAAAGAATTTTGGATTTCAGAAAACAAAAAATACCCTTCTATTTTGTTAAGTTTGATTGTATTATCCCTTACATTTTTTTTCTTTTGCAGTGCTGGGGATTAAACCCAGGGTCCAGAACATGCTTCACAAGCTCTATTACTGAGCTACACCCCAATTCTTTCTTTTTTTTTTCCTGGCCTCAAACTTGTGATTCTTGTGTGTCAGCCTCCAATGTAGCTGGGATAATGGTGTGCACCACAATTCCTAGCTATTCTTTATGCTTTAAAAAATTGTTTTCCAATTTCTTTTTTTTTTCTAAGACAGAAGGACAGTGAGAGAGAGAGAGAGAGAGAGAGAATCAATTTTTATTTATTGAGTTTTTCACATGGCTTTCGTTGCTCTGAAACTTAGTTGTGTAAGTGGTGCTAGGGTTTGAACCTGAGAACTTGCCCATGCCAAGCAAGTGCTATAACCACGGAGCTACCACTCCAGCCCTGATGTAATATTCTTATATTACTTCACAAAATAATATTTTATGGTTTTCTTTTTTAATCTTCCAACGTAGTGAATAACTTACAATTTTACATAAGCTTGGACTCTTGGGGATGAAAGCAGTAGTCAATTTATATCCATTTCAGAATTCAAATCATTACTATTAGATAAATATATTTACTTATATGTGAGATAGACTATGCATTATTTTATGGTGTGCCATAGCATTTAGATAAGTTCTGAGTTTAGTAAAAACTCTTAAAAGTATATTGTTGACAATTAACTTACCTATTGCTTTACTGTAGTCCAGAACAAGATGTATCCATCTCCATAATGGCATTTCTTTGGTTTGATATTCCTTGTCCTCTTACTTTTCTTTTGTTGTGTAAACTCTCACACTCATTTTGTATAAAATGGATGGAGCTAAAGTATTGCATAGCTTCCTTTTTTTTTAATGGAGGATAAATCTCCAGCCCTTTTTATTTTTCATTTTGAGACAATGTTTCAATAAGTTGCTGAGGTTGTATTCACACCTATGGTACTAATTTCCAATGTTTCCCAAGTTGCTAGGATTACAGACATGCACCATTGCACCTGTTTAGCACCCAAACATTAATGAAACATTAATGAAATCAGTGTGCTTAGCATTATAGACAGGCCAAACTCAAAGTTAAAACAATGCAAAGTCTAATAGAGTATCATATATGTAATTATGTATAATAATTTCACAACTATACATATGGAAGACTAATTCTCCAAGGAATATATCTATATGAATTCTTTAATGTAAGATCTTTCAACAGATTTGCAACTTGGCTGGTAGAAGCTATTATTCCCATCTGGCATGCTTGTACTCAAAAGGAGGGATTTTTTTTTAAATGAAGGGCATATAATTCCATTATGGACATCTTTTAAGATGAATCCAATAGTATAAATAGAAGGAAATGGGCAAAAAGAAATGCTTTCAACCTCAATCTCAATTCAAAACTGACTCCAAAACTTCGCAAATGCAAGTTCAATGGAAAATGCATCACTGAAATGAGAGATTTTTTTTTGTTTCATCCTTTTTGCATAACTTTGCCTACCTTTAAACATATGTAATGATTACTGATTTCTAAGGTACTGGTTTGAAATAGCTTCACAGAGTACTATTAGCGCACATTAGTATCAATTTTATCATGTGCAATAAGAAATATAAATATTGGAATGCTTTGAGGATTGAGTGTACCTGAATATGTTCCCTTTTCAGCAACCTGAACCATAGATCACATAGAAATTTTTATTTAAACTATGTCAATTAAAATTAAGACAAGCTTCCTTTTGATTGGAATAATTTTGCAGCGAATTGAAAGCCATAGCAGCCATTCCATGACTACTTTGCATATTAAGCGAAAATTGAATTGTCACTATAGTATTTTATGTCACTTCAATATTTGTGATGACTGATAGCAATCTATATTTAGCAAACATACATCTATCTGTAAAGCTTTCACAATGAAACTTAAGGTGTTCAGTTTTTCCTTTCATCTATATTCCATGGGTCATTATCATTATCTATTCCATTTAGGATGAAAAGAAATCCAAAAGTTCTAATGATAGTGCATGAGACCAAATAAATCAGTGAACTAATAAGTAAAATAAAATATTCAGAATGCTTAATTCACCCAATTGTTTTTCTCTACTTTAAAAAATAAAAACAATGTATTGCAGCAAAGTATGTGTGTGTGTCTATTGTTTGTATGCATTTAGAAATAAGTAATAAGTAAATGAGAGTTAAAATTTAAATTTCTAAATTCAAGGTAACAAAGACATTATTCTTTCACTTAGTAATGTATCCTTAATCTTTTTATTCTTTCCTTGCTCTAACCCTGTTTAAATATAATCATTCAATAAATACTTGTTGAATTATCAGTAAGGGTCAATCACTTCAGAGAGGCAATAGGGACCTAAACAAGTGAGACTGATGTCTTCAAAAAGATTACAGCATAAGGTGATAAAAATAAACAAATGAGTTGAATAATTAAAAAATGTTTATTGCAAACTGATTGTTAAGGAAATAGAGCAGAGGCAAAGGAGGGCAAGAAAAAGGAGAGGGGAAAGATTGCTTTGATGTGTTAGCTAGGTTGTTATGGTACCATTTAGAAGATAGTAAAGATGCAAAAGTGTGAAAGAATTAACTAAAAGATGATTTTGGGAAAACATTACAGCAGAAGGAATATCTAATACAAAAATCATGATGGAGAAATTTACCTGACTAATTCAGAGACAGTAAAGAGGCCATGGTAGCTGGTGAAGGTGAGTAAAAGTGAACTTGGAAGGAAATTAGATCAGGGGTAACTGTGAACCGGAACAGGAGGGGCTTGTCTACAATGGCTTTCATTCAATCAAATGGGAAGTCATTGCAGTATACAAAGCAAAGATTTTGTTAACATACAATAGCAATCTAAAAGAAATGTGATGGTGGTTTGGAAAAGGCATAGCTTTGGGGAAAAGGAGAAATTTTTGAAGAAGTATTTCTGGGGAGTGAGGTTTGAAGTCACAGAGAAATTAAAAAAAGAGAGAGAGAGAGAGAATTCAATGTTTTTGTCCTTAGCAACTGGGAAAATGGACTTGCCAGAAATTAAATAGGTAATAAATCAATGAAAATTGAGGTCTTTAGGTTGTGGTCATGAGGTCATGAGATGACACAGGAGTAATTGTAGCTAGAGAAGAGAAGTGAATCTGAGATGTGCATCTTGGAGCAATTCAAATTTTAAAACAAAAGAGAAGACACTTGCAAAGGAGACTTATAAGGAGAGGGCATAACAGGAGAAAAATAAATGTTGCTCTCAGGAAAGCCAAGCAGAGTTTGAAGGAAGAAGAAAATGATCACCAATACCAAATTATATGGATTGTTACATAAGAGAAGATTAAGAAATCACTGGATTTAGCAGTTGGAGGTCATTAGGGAAGCAGTGGAGAAAACAGAATTAATGGAAATGAAAGAAAAGTAATTAGGGTAAGCAAGTAGGAGCCTTACTTTTGAGAAGTCTGGTACAAAGAAATTGGAGAATAGCAGGAGGGGAAAATCAATCAAGGGAGGAATATGTATGTATATTTTTAATATAGAAGAAATAATAGTACTTCTCAAAGAAGATATGGTACAGAGAAAAATATTGGTAATTAATAGGGCTCTCCTTGTTAATGGAATTTCTGTTCCAACTCCTGCAGTTTTCTCAGTGGGGAATCATCAACCACCATCAGTTAAGAATGAGAGGGAAAAAGGTGTAGCTGTTTGCTAAAGGAGATGTGAAATTAACATCTAGGAGAATGGTAGTATGTTTGTCAAGAAAAATTCAGTAGGAAAGACTGATAGCATTAAGAGCCCTGCTCAGGTGACCACATGTTTAGTGAGGGAAAAGTCATGAATACAAACTGGAGTTTGTCTGCTTTCACGCCTGGTGCATAGATACAGGTATGAAGTGGGCAGCTTATCGTGTCTAGCCAGGGGTGAAGTTTTGCCCACTTAATAATAAAATGGAAAGTAAATAAAGGGAAAGGGAATAAGTAGGCAATCTAGAGAGTAATTAAACTGACTGACAATGATGTTTATTGAAAATACAGGAAAGCAAGTATATTAAAATGGCTCTTGGGACTGAAGCAGTGGCTCAGCAGTTATAGTGCTTGCCTCACATGCACAAGTATGCGAGTTCAAACCCCAAATCACGTACACAACAAAGTGTCAGAGGAATGAAAATCACATGAAAAACTAAATAAAAAAATAAAAATTATTTCCCTCTCTCTCTCTCACTGTCCCTCTCTCTCAAAAAAAAAAAAAAATGGCTCTTGAAAGGAGTGGGGATGAACGCATAAAGGCAGAGTCAGAGGCTCACACACTACATCCAGTCAGTCATGCTACCATCAGTAACATGTCACTGACACAAAAACGTCCACGTGTTTACCAATGCATATGGTTGTTTTTATACTATACAATAGTAGAGACCACATAGGGCACAAAGAATAAGATATTAGCTATCTTGACATAAGAGTCACATTCTTCTTTTGTGAACCCTAGACATTTATTTTCTGGAACATTTCTACATGTTTATATACCTATATAGATGTAGATTATCTCTCTTATCATATAGCATTTCATATGTGTATTGCATATTTACAAGCATTTGTACATATATATATAAAGATGGAGGGAGGAAGGGAGATAGAGGGTGAAAGAGAGAGAGAGAGAAACTTCTGGGCTTAAGGGTATGTTTAATCCCTTATGGAAAATGCTTGCCAATTTCTAAAGCAGATCCCAGAAACCAAATGAGAATGTAGTGAGAATCAGTGCTCTAGAGTAAGTGAGCAGAAAATGTAAGAGTGGAGGGTCAGAGGAGGATGAATGGCAGTTTCATTATTAATCTGTAAAAGAAAGATTGTCTACCTCTAATACCAGATGACTCTAATATAAGCCAGGGTGGAAAAGGTGAGGCTTCAGCACCTTCTGCTCCAGAAATATTGAGTCGAATTGGTAGGAAAACAGGTTTATTCAAAGCAAGTTTTGAAAGAAGGTAGAAGAAACTTAATGGCTTCAAAGGTTCTATCTCACAAAAGCTTCATAACAAAGAAAGCTTTTAGAAGTGGAAAGGTGCCTTAGGACAAAAAGACAGGAATTTTATAGGGCTTTCCTCCTTTCCAGGGTCCAGAGACTGCCTCATTGTGTCAAATGGAGCCAGGACTTCTGGGGCCAGCAGCATTACCTTCCTTTTAGACAAACATACTGTCTTTAAACTTAGGGAAATGGGGAGGTATCACTGGGGCTTTCTTTAGAATTTAAAATGCCTAAAAAGAGGATGTTAATGATGGAGGGATAGATTGGAGAAGCAGTTGGGAGAGGAGAAGGAGGAATTTTTAGCAAAAAAAGACATCTTTCCTAGGAAATGCTGTTGTTAACGAAATTCTTCCCTGAATTGCTCTGTAATAACTGCAGTGTTTACTTAAACTCTATGAAAAAAGAATTGGTTTTTACTATCACTGATTCTGAACTGCTGTGATGATAAGTACCAATGAACTTCCATCATATCTGCTGTGCTCAGTTTGCCAAAATGTGTCACAAACCCAGCCCATATGGATTTCTGGAAGTATACTCCACAGCTTTATGGAGAAGTACAGAACCACGTTGGTTAGGATGCAAAAATGGAGCAGCGAAGAATTGGGGCTGATTTTTGCCCATATGGCTTCCCTAGTTCAGCTTCTAAGATTGCTGAACTGATTGCAAAATGATTGCTGAACAGAACAGATTCTGGCAATAATCCTGCAATGATAGTCTTTTGAGAAGTGAAGCCAATGAAGATAACTATTGTCAACCCTTACCCATGTGTTAGATGTCCAACGAACTTCTTAATGCCCTGGTTAAATACAAGGGAACAATTAACAATTGTCTGACATTGAAGGTGGGCCCACAGAGGACAAAATGAGAAGAAGCAGAAACAATTTTGACAAAATATGGACTATGCAGGAAAAATAAACTTTAAAAAAGCCACCTATTATATGTTTCTATTATCACGTCCACATTTATATATGCATATATTTAATACTATGCATTTATGTCTTCACACACATAGGATACCACCATTGTAATTACATTTTTACACTGAACATACTTCACAAATAGCCCTGATGACATCCTCAGAGAAACAGTATAATGATTTTTTTTAAGAGAGAAGCTGTGAGAGAAAGCGAGCGACAGAATCGATTTTATTTAGTTTTTCATGTTGCCTTCATTGCTGGTACACTTCATTGTGTACACGGTGCTGGGGTTTGAACCTGTGTACTTGTGCATGCCAGGCGAGAGTTTTAACCACTGAGCCACCGCTCCAGCCCAGTATCATGATTTTTAACATAAACTTCCACAAAGGCTTTGAAGGAGGTGGTGGCCTTCGTATTGTCAGCTTGGTACACCAAGATTTCTGCACATCTGCTTCCCCTTGTTACATCACCAGTCACCAAAATCTTACATTAAATTAAAAGGAATCATCACCATTATAAGAAAATAAGTATCTGACCTAGATTTAACCATAACATTCAACATCTGTTGAATGTTAAATCCAACAGATTTCAGGTCATCTCTCCCTGTCATTTTGGCCAGTAGTCCATTCACATGGTAACCAAGGTAAGAGAGTTTCTAATATTTGTTGACTTTTCCAAAGGACTAAAGTCATGATATATGAGAACTGCAGATACTAAACTTGTGGTACACGAATATAAGTTACTGTTGTCTCCAAACCATGATAGGCAAAACAATCATGAGGGTGCTCAAAGTGCCGCCTGTCAGACATTCCTGTGCATATACATTAGAACTGATTGTTCTTTCTGCTAGGTAAGGGAAGGTTTCTAGGTCTGGGTTAATGAGGAACTGCACTCTGAATAAGTAAAAAACGGGCTGAGTACTTGCAGAAGACAGGACTGTGGAAGGGAAAAGATGCAGGGATTATTTTGCACCAAATGTCAAGCACAATTTAAGTAAAGGAACAGAGGTGGAAGAGGGCAGAATATGTGAAATGAATGATAACTAGTTTTGCCTAACATAGTGTACAGGCAGGAATGTAGAATCCAGCTTGTATTCATTACGCAAGAGAGCAGAAAAAGGCTGCAAAGATTTGTCCTTGAACTTCTTAAAAGCATAGATCATATACCTGCATATATTTTAGAAAATAATGAACATTCAAGACAATAATTATACCTTATATTTTAGAACATTTAATTCACAGTCATATGGTTTTAAGTCATAAGTCATATGGTTTCTAAGTCATATGGTTTTAAACTCAATTTGCTTGCTCTAATTAGTTTTTGTGGCATTTTCTGAGAATCTTCTATGCCCTATGTCTTGTTTCATGCTCTAGAAATAAAAGTGTGAGAGATCTTTCTTCTTTAGACCAGCATATTAAAAAGAAAAACAAATCTTTGAGGGAGAGGTAGGTATACAAACAGCTGTTTTTGCCACAGAAGTCTAGGTTATTTCATTACATTTTTGAATAAATGACTTAAAATTTTCAATGTCACTTAAATGAAAATTCTATAACTCTGTATTCTACACATAATGTCCAATTATTTCCATAGTCTTGCTCCATAAATGATGGAACTCTTGCAAAAGGAGTCATACTTGCTGTCTATGAGAATAAATCCTTCTTATTATAACTGTGCATATTTTTCCTTGCTGTTAGCTTATAAAATGTTTAAGGAAAGAATTCAATTTTTGAGGATTCATTCTTGTGACTCTTAGAAACAATATAATATTTTGCACATAATATACTTAAAATAATCTACTTTAACAGCTTTTGCCAGTGATAGATTGAAAAGTGCTGTTTAACTAATATTCTTTGGCATTGAACAGAAAAATAAAAATAACAGGCACATAGGAACTTAATGAGATAATAATATGCTAATTTAAATCAAATAATTGTTTATTTAAAAATGGAAAAATAGAGAAATTAGGAATTTTCACTGATTATTTAAACTGCAACATAAATAGCACATGGGCAGCTTCATATTTAGAACATGATTTTTAGAAATGATTATGGTTTTATTTATACTTTTATTCCATTTCATAATTTTAAATAGAAATTTATCTATGTTATTAATTTGCAGTATCTGTTGTCTCTGAAAAGCAAGGTGGCAAATAAGGACCAATATTTGTGAAATTGCCATGGGCAGAGCTCTGTAGATTCTGGATTTTACCATCATGAAGAATGATACACTTTAACACAGACCAACACAGTTCACTAAAAAACTTAGGGGCTTATGAAAATTTGTTTTTTGATGGCTATGAGTTGAAATATGAAGACCTTTGGCACAGGATTAAGCAACTCAGGTGAACTCTCTGTGCATCTTGATTCTCTGATGGTTAATACCCGACCACAAGAATGGGTGCTCTATAAAACACTTTGTTGAAAATAACTGTTACAAATTGTGGCCCCAGATGCACCCCTACTCCATTTCCATGTACCGTATACGTGCATCAGGGAAACCATCATTGGCCACGTATCTTCTCGTAGTATCTCAATCCTGAGTCAGACAAAGTTATGTGATTTTCAGATTTATTTTATTAGTCCATGAACATTCTGAGAAGCTTGAGCCATGCCCATTTTGTTCTGGCATCGTTTGCTCTCTCTCTTTACAAAACATTGAAAAGAGGCTCTATCCTCTGGTCAAGGAAGAAAGAACAATGTCCCCAGGAGGTAAGCTCATGGCAAACTCCTGCCCTAGGCCTGTCACTGTGTTATATACTTTACAGACACTCTGTAGCCATGCACTCACAACTCTTTATGAAGCAGGTCTTTTTATCATCCTAATGTTAAAGATGAGAATACACATGCACATCAGATTTAAGCACAGTACAAAAATCAAGAAAAAAAAGACAAAGAAGCAAGAGCAGACTGGTTGAATTTCCAAGCACTGCAAACAGAAAGATAAAGCACAATGTCTAGTTTAAGTACGCCCAAAGCAAACTATGTAATGCGTTAAATGTATTTTAAAATGTCTTCTCATCTTTCTTCACCCTTACAAAGCTGTACCCCATTATCATTTTTTTTTAAAGAGAGAGGGACAGAGACACAGAATCAATTTTTATTTAGTTTCTCACATGGCTTTTGTTGCTCTGACACTTAGATGTGTACGTGGGTACTGGGGTTTGAACCTTTGTATTCCCACATGCTGGACAAACACCGTAACCGCTCAGCCACTGCTCCAGCTCCACCCATTAACATTTTTCCTCATGGTGCCATGGATCAATATCAGAATTTCCCCCTTTCTGATATAGTGTAGTTGGGGGATTATATTTATCTTTAATCTTTAAGAAACACTTCTTTTAAAGCTTTAGAAGGGGTACAATCCCACATTGTGAAGCTTATATGAAACCTATGAAAAACATACAGACAATTTTTCCTCAGAATACATATATTTCCACAAATATAGAAGTATGGTTTTGAATCCAGAATTTTAATAACAGCTTAGCATGAGTCAAGGCCTCCACTACTTTAAAACTGATATTCACTCTTTCATTTGAGTTGTTTTTAGATCACCTATGGAAGCCATATTAAAAAAATCAGTAACAAGTAATATTTTTTTGTCTTTTTAATGAGAAACATTCTTACTGTTTATTACCAATCTACCATTACATACATTTTACCATGTAGCCTAATTTCAGGGATCACTAATCAAAAGATTTCAAAACTGATATCATTTTGAACAGAGGCCTCAGAAAAATGTATTCAGAGGAGTCCTTTCTCAACATTTTAATCAGTACCTTGGATGAGTAAATAGAGAACAAGCTTATATATTCATTAAATTTGTGGGTCATTGGAAGCTTGAAGGGTTAGTGAATACACTGCAGAACAATTACAATCCAGAAATGATCCCTATGACCTGTAATGACAGGCTGAACTGAGCAAATTAAATATAGTAAAGATGCCCACATGGAAGATACATACTTAGATCCTCATTGTGAATGATGTAAGTACTGAGTTCACAGCAGCTTGTGAAAACATGCTTCAGTGATTTACAGGACAGCAAATTCCATCTGAGTTAGTCTGTGACGTGAGTTTCAGGAGCACTAATCAGACAAGCTCGTTCTGAAATAAGGCAGAATTCAACTGAGTGCTTGTTATTTCCATTTGGATATTTCTGTACAGAAATACCTGGGGATGTTATGTTTAATTCTCATTACTAATTTTAAACATCATAATGGGAAATTCCAGGGAACTATATTTCAGAGAGCAATTAAGTAATTTAAATATTAAATTTGAATTTAAAACACTAGAGCAGTATATAGAGACAATTTTCAAGAAAATAAAATTTTCTTTTGTGAAGCATAAATGTATTAGTTATGTAGGCAGCATTAATAGGGTGATAATATTTTCCAAATATATATTTTTAAAAAGCAAAATTTGGAAAAAGGAATGTATTGGATATCTATAGTTTGAAGTGTTTAAAATAGTATCCACAGATGCATTTGACTGAGGGAGTCATGTAATATATTTATTTCTTTACTACCTCTACCGCTTCCTAAACATAGCCACTTTTTTAGGACCTGAATATAAAAATGGAAACACTACCCTTTCCAGGAGACATTAGAAATTCTATAGTTTAGAGCCTTAATATAAGAAATTATTTTTTAAAATATCACTTGAATATCTCTTTTAATTTTGATATTCTATTATTTTTAAAATTTCAATCTTATCAATTATAATTATTCATATAATTATCTCTTTATTTTTAAATATCAAGGTATATTCCTTGATGAGCTGAGATCTGCATCTAATGATTACATTGTAAGCAAACAAAAATAAATTTCTTAATTGACCTCTACAGCAACTGAAATTGCTGTTACAGTTGAGATCCAAGGCACATTAGAGAAACCAGGTCTTTCCCTCCCTATGGCAGAGAGATTCTATTAATATTCAGACATCATTAAAAAGATTACAGTATATGGGATGACTTAGCCTGCATGTGAGTTCATAGATTCTACTCACAGAGAAATAAAATCTTACCTTTGATATGTCTGATGGAAGTTATTCCCTCTAAGAGTCAAACCTTCACATGATCTACCTCTGTTAAGGAAAATGATCACACTGGACAATGAACTGACAAAAGTTGATTTTATTACTAGCAACAGGGGAGAGAGCCCAGAGTGAGCAAGACTAAATATCTATTCCATAAAGACAACTGACTGGAGGGATTTCAAGGGCTTGGAAGGTACATATAAGCCAACTGTTTGCTAATGGAACTTACCTGAAGAGTAGATAAACTTGTAGATTTCTTTCACCCTTTACTAGGGATTGAACCCAGGAGTACTCTACCACTGAGCAACAGCCCCAGGCCTTTGTATTTCGGAAGAGGGTCTCACTAAATTCCTTGCCTCAGCTTCCCAAGTAGCTGGGATTACAGGCCTGCACCACCAAACCTTACAACTTTCTGTTATCTTTCTGGTAGGTGGTAGTTTTACAGCTTGGAGCAAGATAACAGAAGTCTATCAACTTTCCCATAGAAACTAAGACAGTAGCAATCAATGTTTTCCTTGATGTTCACATTTCTAAATGATGGTTTCTGGGTCCCTGAGAAAGGTACTGTGGTCAGGTTAAACTCCAGGCAATGAAAAAACAAACAAAATCAAAACAGAAAAACCCACAGAGAAGATGCTGTAACAAATTTTCTGAAATAAATGCTATGAGAAAAGTCAGAGGCAACAGAAGTTTTTCTAAAATTTCTTCAGGCAGGAAAGGACTTTAAGGCTGTCTTGGTTAACCTGTAAGTCCAGAAAATGTCTTAAGTGAACCATGTCAATCACTGAGAGAGGAGCCCCAGGATGGGGGCAGGGGAGTCCTCAGAAAGTCTTAGTTCTTTCTCGGAATGAATATCTGATCTCCTTGCCTTGTGGACTTGAATAGCATATATTTGATGCTGATTCTCATGGTTTTTAAGGCACAGCACATCTATTCAAGTGGAGGAAGCCATTTGTTAGGGAACATGAAAACCCAGAACATACAAGAGAATGTTCACTTTTCAATTTCTGGAAAAAGCTGTTGGCATCAATTTTGCAGAAAATAGCTGTGAAAGCAAAGGCTATTATTGGAAAAAGTGAGATCTTTTTTCTTTTATTTATTTATTTTTTAAATGACAGGAAGAAGGAGTTTACAGAGCTCAAGGCAGAATTTTTGCTCTAAGTGTTGGAGTAGGAGAGAGGATAGGACACAGGTAAGTTTGTCACTGAGGATGGAAAATACCATTCTGAGCACTGGATATGGAGGAAAATCTGGAGAACTAACTAAGCAGAGATTAGTGAAAATTACCAGGTAGGGTAAAATTACTGGTTAGGACCTGAAAAGCATATACAATTCCCCTCCAAATATGTCTTAAACATATGTAAGAGGTAAGTGCATGATGTTGATAACACTAGTTAGGATCAGGGAAAATCAGAAAGTGGGAGAGAATATGTCTTCCACTCTGAGTAGATTTTTTTTTTTTGAAAGAGAGGACATGAATGAGAGAGAAAATCAATTTTTATTTAATTTTCAACTGATTCTGATACCCAGTTATGTACGTGGTGCTGGGGTTACAACTGAGGTCCTCCCGCAAGCCAGGCAAGTGCTCTAACCTCTGATTAACCACTCCAGCCCTCAGCATAGAATTCTAATGGGATTCGGCACCTAAATACGACCCCCACAAAGCTTGGATGTCCAATGTTATATATAAATTATGTTGAAAGAGGGCCTAGTCTCTGACTTAACCCCAGTTTTACTCCATCTTGCCTTTTTTCCTTCTAAGCTAATTTCTGCAGTTACCTTGGATATCTTCTTACAAGAATTACAGCTATGCTTGAGGCAAGCAACTTTCTTAGCAGAAGGACCCAAGCAACAAATTCTGAAATTCTGAAATGATGATCCACCAGACCATACCTGAACAAGATCACTCATTTTGGCAGCTGTGCAGTCCCTATTATTGTGCAAAACCCCAGTCTTGCCCTCATTCCTCTTTCTATAAAACCTTAAAGTTAGATGGGCATGGTGGTGCAGGCCTGTAATCCCAGCAACTCAGGAGGCTGAGGCAGGAGGATCACAAGTTCCAAGCCAGTTTCCACAATTCAGCAAAACTATCCCAGAAAAACAAAACAAACAAACAAACAACAAAAAAAAAATAAAAAACAAATAAACAAACAAAAATGGACTGTAGATGAGATGTACTTTAATTCAGTTATAAAGCACCACGGGTTCCACTTCCAGTATAAAATATTAATATATACAACTTCAAAGTCATTATCATTCTTTTCTTATTTTCGACCTTTGTTTTTCCATTTGGGTTTCTTGGGGCTAGTTACTCGACATAATCCTTTGGGTCCCCAGAGTCAGGCCTCTGGCGTGGGACTCCAGTAACGATTTCATGATACATTTAGGCCATGAGAGTCCTCAATTCCTCAGGATATGACCCAGGGGTCTTTATGCCTTTCCTACACCAGAGTGAAAATGGGAATTCCTCCACGCATCCAGCGGGGGAATTGCTTATGGGTTGAATGGTGCTGAAGGGAAGAATGCTGGGATCAGCGAGCAGAGTGCAACACATGTGGATCTTCAGTTAGAGAGCTTACCAAGAACCACAATCATCGTAGTAGATACTAGCACATGACCAAAGGCCAGCCAAGGGCACCTCCTCCCTGGGAAGAAGCAGATAAGAGAGCAGACTGCAGGACATTGGGCTTTCTGGAAAATATTTTGTGAGACTTAAATTTTTGTGCAAGATGTGTAATGAGGAAAACATCACCTATGAGTGATTAAGGGCAGGGGGATTGGTTAAAGATATTGATTCTAAGTGGAGCCCTATAGCCCAGAGAAAACACCAGTGAAACCAGTGCTTCACTTGGTTTTTGCATACAGCCTCTGCATGACCTGAGAGGTGGCTTCTCTGCATGAGCGCTCCACATGCAGCATTCTTAGAAACCTCAGCACTTAGTTTCTTGCTCCTGAGGAAGACCCACTGGAGACCACAGTGGAAGTGACACCTGTACAGATGCTTTCTAGCCGATAGGCTCTTATGCAAGACTTCCCCAATATGCAAAATTTCTAATGGAGCAAGCAGGAGAAGAGGTCAACATATTTACATGTGTTTCTTTTAAGTTCCTGGGGCCAGTATCAGTCCAACACCATGCTAAATGAATTGATTTGAATATTTTCTAGCATACATATAATGAAAACTGTGCAAAGCTGTGGAAAAATCTCCTAGCTTCTCAACTTCCATGCAATGTTTCACCCTGCTCTGTTGAGGGTCAAGCTTTATTTCTTTGCACACTGATGGCTGTACATACATGTAGGTTTTTTGTTTTGTTTTGTTTTGCTTTTAGTTGGCCCTTAAGGTTGCTAGGCTTCGGGTTGCCCCTTATCAATTAGAGACGGTATTTCCTTCATCTTCTAATTTTTGGTGAGCCCATGGCCTTTAACTCTTTCCCTAATGCCACAGGAAATCTAAAAATCTAAAGATGCATTCCTTAGAGCAAAAAGGGCTCCCAGGAGAATGCTCTTCTTGTTTCTAAATTTATTTTATTTTTCATCCTGAGTTCTTACTACCTTGTCAGTACATTCAACACTCAGAAGAAAATTCTAAAAAATATTTTCCCATTTTTAGAAAATTGTCTCCCTTGAGGAAACTACTTTAAATTCTTAATAAACATTGTAAATAAAGTCAGCACTTCCTTTTAAATTACATTAAGATAAAGATTTTTTTCCTTGTGAACCATTTTAGAATTTTTTGCTGATAATAATTCAAATTTGTTTTGGCTTTTTTTTTGTTTTGCTTTGTTTTGTTGTTGATGATCCAATAGGATAAACTTTGAAATTAAAATGTTTACAGCATCTCCTTCTTCCAAAGGGAAATATTTTTCTAGCCAAGGGAAGCTTTCTTATTGAAAAAATGTGTCAGTTATACTTCTAGCTTAACTATCTCAATGGGTCAGAAAACTATAAATAATGATTCAACACGCTCATTTATTGAGATCTTGTTCCCTGGTTCTGGGAAGTCTAAGCACTTTCTTTTCCTAAATGTTTTAGTGTCCCACAGGAATCTTGAATATAGACACCAGGACACAGTACAGTATATAAGCGCATGTGGTCTGGAACCAGGAACTTCACTTCCAAGTTCCCTAACATCCTCTTGGCTATGTGAACTCAGGTGTGTTAATTCTGTTGCTGGTAACCATCAAATATGAACAAAAATAGATTAAGTTCATGAGATTTGATTAAGGTTTACATACATCTATTCCTCACTTTTTCAGTGCCTGGACAGTACCTGACACAGTAAATTCTTAGGATTTATCAAAGATGATGAAATTGAAGCATTGAAACTTAATTACCTTTCCCATGTCACAGAGCTTTTAAGTAGCATCAAGCTAAGATTGGAATCCAATTTCATCTGAATCTAAGGTCTGCCTTCTTAATTACTACATCAGTTAGAAACCCTGAAGAAAGAGATCTTGCAATCTAATCAGGAAATGTTAAAGAGTTTCATTAAATAACAAATCACATAGGTGAGGCAGAGTTTAAGAAAACCAACAAAGAATAATGCAAAATCTCATATTCGGTGAGAGTCAAGAGTCATTTACACTCCCAGGCATGGAGAGGAAATAGGAGAAGAAAAATGCAAAAATTTAAAGGACAGAGTCTTTGGAGGTGTGGACTTTGACAGCAAGAAGCAATATATGTATAAATATAACTAAGTAAGTATGTACGCAACTAAGGAGAATGGGGGTTTAAGTGGCTATGTGAAGTTTCCTGTAGGGGTTTCTCTGATTAAAAAACAAACAACCAAAGGGTGAAGGAAATTTTCTATATCTGATGATTTAAAAGAGAAATCCACAATTTAGTTGCTAAACCTCTCCTTAAAAGTTGGAACAGATGAACACAGTGCACGCCTCTAACCACAGTGACTCCAGAGACGGACTCAGGAGGCTGGCAAGTTCAAGACCAGCCTCAGCAAATTCAATCAGCTGTTTTGGTGTTATGACCAAAAGACCTGACAAGAACAATTTCAGAAGAAGAAACATTTATTTGGCTCCCACAGTGTCAGAGGTCTCAGTACATGGATGGCAGATTCCATTGCTCTGGGCCCTAAGAGCATGAGAGTGTGAGAGAGGAAAGCAGCTCAGAACAGGGTACCGAGAAGCTGAGAGTGTGACTAAGCTTAGCTAACAAAATATGTACCCCAGTGTCATGCTCCCAATGACCCGCCTCCTCTAGCCACACCCTACCTGCCTTCTGTTACCACCCAGCTAATCCATATCAGGGGGTTAATATACTGATTAGGCTAAAGAAATCATTACCCAATCATTTTAACTGTAAAATTTTTTGTATTGTCTTACACACGAATTCTGAGGGGGCATCTCATGTCTAAGCTGGAAAAGCAATTTAGAGAGGCTCCTGTCTCCAAACAAAAACTACACAAGCCTGACTTTGTCTCTCATCACTTATTGTAAAGGAAACCAACTCATTGGTTACTCAATACCTTTACTGAGGATTCTCCTAATTTCCCTTCTGCATCTGACTTTCCTAGACTTCACATATTTTTAATCTGTACCTTTTATGAATTTGTTATTGTTGTTAGAGAATGTTTCTTTTATTTATTGTTACATCCCCAGACTCTAAAACAGAGAATACTCACGAGTGTGAAAACAATAGTTTGTAGAAATAGTCAATGATGGACTTGAATTTTTCCAATGTCATTTTTCTATGGACAGTCCTGTCATATGAGGGCATGCTGACATAACAGAGTGAAGAAAAGTGAACAAGACAAAGTATAAATAGCGATTACTACAATGTAATTGGCTGATATCCTAAATGTGTTGCTTGTTTTGCATATTCATAATTCTAGAAAAGCAAGAAATTAAATTTAATATTTAATTGCATTGCTTAATATAGGGTTAGATTTCAAGTGAAATTACTACATTATTTATTTACAATTCAATATTTCATATCCAAATTGCACAAAGAAGGCAGATCTCTAGACATTTCAAAGAAATACATTTATCCAGGTAAATATAGTTTTGTTAAAACAGGATGACTTTACTCATCTGAAACAACTGTGCCTTAACAAATTCAGTGACAAGTTATGTTTTCTAAATTGTTTTATTTTTGCCAGTAAGTACTAATTTTGTTTGAACAGGTGGAAGAATGGGAGGCAAAGTGAGTATGTCCTGTAGAAAATATTTTGAACACATTTTCTAAACTTTACTAGGATTAGGGGTGAAGCGGTGACTCTGCAGTTATGGTGCTTGCCCAGCATGTGCGGGCACATGGGTTCAAACCCCAGCACCCACATACACAATTAAGAGTCAGAGAAATAAAAGCCACATGGAAAACTAATTAAAAATTGATCCTCTCTGTCTCTCTTTCTCTCTCACTGTCCTATTCTCTTAAATATAAATAAATTAATTAATAAATAAACTTTATTAGGATTATTAGTGATAATTTATAGCATCTGTATGTAAAAATTATCTGTCAAAAATTTCCCTTTGCAATACAAATTCAGCTTTGCTTTTGGTCTTGTGTTTTGATTCAATTTTTGAGTTCACAATGTTGTGAAAAAGAAGTGGTAATTTTTATTATTATTATTTTCTCTCTATTGAATAGGTCCATGTTTTTAAAAAGTCCATGTAAAGGAAACAGCATTCCCATTATCCAGTTTTAGAAGCAAGGCACATTGAAGATTATTTTAGTTCTCCAGCAGGCTAAGAATTTCTCTCTAACTGGTTTACAGAAAAATGCTGTGTTGATGCTTTCTTATTAAGAGTAACTCAGTAGAAAGATACATGGACTGGAAAACTGGACCTTCCAAAAACTGCTACTGAGTATTAGCATAGACATAGGTTTATATGTATGTGTATACATCTACATGTATATAACCTTGTCTATCTACTTCCCAACTCAGCAGAAGAAAACCATTTATTTCCTTCTAAAATATATAAATAAATCAAGATCTACTAAAGAAAATTATATAAATTAACTGAGAATATAAATAATTTCCTGGGGATTCTGTAATTCAAAGAGTTTAATAGATACATTCTAAAATTCAGAATTTCCTACTCCAATTCAAAAATAATTTCACCAAATCTTGTCACTATTTTGTAGGTACTGTTGAAAAGATGAAAAAAATCCATCACTAATGGCATGCAAACATCTATGATGCTCACATAGATGCCCACAGAAACACTGACACAATGAGCATAACTGAACAAGGGCCCTGGCTGATGACTCGGAAGTCTGTCACTGCCTTTGAGTAGAGATTAAGAGGACTGCATTGTGAATCTAAAAGATGCATACATTACTAGGAGTCACAGGTCTTCTGCTCAAGAAATCCCCAGTAGTCTTGCCAAACTTAGAGATCATTGACCCTTTCATCCAATCTTCCTTCTTCCTTTCTTTCCCCAGGTCAGACTTACACCATTCTTGGATGACTGGCTCAGTCCCTTGCTGCTGCTATTCCATTTGTTCTCAAAGGCATTTTTTTCTAATACAGTTCTTGAAGTTTTAAAATCCTGCCTTGGCAACTCTTTCCTGAAGGATCTACATTAACACATTTCATGACAGTCAGTCTTTGCTATTTAGGAGGAGACAGAATTGATTAACTGTCACAGGATAGAATATTACCAGAAACTTTGCCGGTTTTAATCCTAATATTTAATTCAATAAATTTACAGGTTGGAGAAAGATTGAAAGCTTGTGATTTTTTTAATCTCTTAAACGTTCTTTATACCAAAGAAATGTTTATGTGCTTGATATGTTATTATATTTCTACTTGAAAAGAAGAGAATTGTAACTCAGGAACCTCAAGTAAGGCAGAAAAATGTCTTGGAGAAATCATTGCTAGAAACATTCCTGTATGAAAAGGGAAACTCACAACCAGGGTCCTGGGAGAACAGCTGCCAATTATGATCTCACACTGGCCATGAATAAACTTTGTGTCTAAGTTCATTACCACTATTGTAACAAATACCACACACTTAGTAAAATAATACAAATTTATCATCTTATAATTCTGAAGGTTACAAGGACAGCACTGGGCTCTTTGGGCTAAAATCAAGGTGTAAGCAGGTTTGGTTCCTTCTGGAGTATCCAAGGAGAATCTGTTTCCTTTCCCTTTCCACCTTATGGAGGCGCTTGCCTTCCTAAGCAGGAGAGAACTCCTCCTCACATCACTCCAATCTCTTGCTTCTTCCTCAGATCTCCGACTACGAACTCAAATCCTCCCGTCTTTCTACTGTAAGTCAATAAAAATCTAATGCATCTATCCCAGTGCTAACAAATCACTGTCCCCTTTACATCATGAAAATTCAGTGCAGTCAGCCTGCAGCCCTGAAATCAATCGGTTGATGTCACTGAGCTCAATGCTATGTCATCCAAAATATTTTGGTGATATTTGGCAATTTAGTGACTTTGTGTAAGCAATGTTCCTGTTTTGGCCCAGGGTATGTTAGTTATGACCCGTACTCATAGATTGTGACATTCCGTCCACTTTCAGTGGGGATCATCTGGTGGCTTTGCACAAGATTCAGCTCCTAAAACTCTCCTAGGAGTTACATCCATGCTGCCCATCCCCACCTTTTTTATCCAGTTCTACAGTCTTGATTCTTAAAAGTCCCTGAATATCCACTCACCTAATGCCCATTCTCCAAAATTCCTGTCAACTTGTTATGTTAGCCAGAGTGAACAGAGAGAACAAATGTTAGAGCATTCTTCCTCAAATATATCAGAAACCTATGAGTAAAGAGTTTCAAATAGTTTTTAGTCACAACACAACTCAATGTATCAATTTATATTCATCAATCTAAGCCATAATCAGATACAGAACAGAATTCTAGGCCCTTCAAAGTGTGAACAAGAATGAGATTTAACACAGTAAGCTTTTCCTCTTCAAGTGTTTTATTCTTTTTATTTTTTCTTTCTCTTTTTGCTAAAGCCAAACTAATTCCGCAGAAGGAGAATACAGTAAGTTATGTTTGTGTTATTTTTGGGTCAAGCAATTTTGTAAGCTTTTGTCATGGTAGATGAAACACCATTCTAATGCTTTAAAATTAAAATGCCAGAATGAGCTTTCATATTATTTCATTTTGCAGAATCTAAGTTCATTATATCTTGATTAACCAAGTACTCACAGATGCAATGTCTACATATTTGCCCATTTTTTTCCATATAGCTCCTAAATATCTCTTGCAAGCCTTCTACATGAAATTCCTCTTTATCACAAATTGATCTTTTAGATTGCCCTTAAATTATTGCCCCTATAATAGAGAAGACATATATTTATATGCTGTTAGGCTCTGAAGGAGGTGTAGGTAATACATTGAATTATCATTGATATAAATATATACTAGATATGCCATCCAGTTCAGATTAATCAAATCTTGTATTGTATTCCCACAAGTATAGCGCATTTGCTTCAATCATTACCAGCTGATAGAGTGGTACATTTAAAGTATAATATAACTTCATGTATTAACAGTTTGTACAATAATTTCTTACTCAAAGAATTTGCAACAAAGAAAGTTTCTTTTCTGCAGTCAGGCCACTGTGGTAGTCACCTTTTTGTTGCTGTGAACAAAATACCTTAAAAGAACAACTTTGAAAAGGAAAGTTTATTTTGGGTTCATGATTTTGGAGGTTTAGTCCATGGTTGGCTGACTCCATTGCTCTGGGCCCAAGGTGAAGCAGAACATCATGGAGGATGTGGAGGAAGGAATCTGCTCTGTTCCTGGAGACTGGGAAGCAGAAAGAGAGAAGGGGAGGAACTGCAGGGAAGAGGCACCCTTTCCGGCAAGCTTCCAGGGATCCCGCAGCCATGCTCCACCTGCCTGTAGTTCCTACCCGGTCAACCATGCACACTAGGATGGGTGGATTAGGTTTCAGCTCTCACAGACCAATCATTTTACCTCTGAACATTCCTGTATTAACACTGGAGCTTTTGGGGGACACCTTGTATCCAAACCATAACAGTTATACAATGACATTATAATTTTATTCCTGCTTTATATCTGATGACCAAGGATCTGATTACTTTTATTTCATTAGCTTATATTCTTTTCATCAAATATTTTGAGAAGAGCAATCTAACACTCAAAATTTCTCTATAACATGGTAATGAAGATGAAAAAGAACCACTGAAAATATTTTAAAATTAAAAGTAGATGTAAGTTTATTAGGTGAACATTTGAGATGGCTATAATGACTGCTTTATTATTTTCCATTGAAGAAAAATATCCACAATTCCAGTCTCTTCTTGCTCCTGTGGGAACACAATCCTAGTTCTAATTACTAGAACATTAGGTTTATTTGTGTTGAGTGTGAGAGGGAAAGAAACAGAAATTCACCAAGTCAATTTACTGAATGTGTAAAATGAAAGCATTTATGTGATCTAGACCTTAGTTGGAAAGTTTAGTATCTACAGGAGATTGTAAAATATTCTTTTTTTGGTTTCTATTAGTTTCTAATTCCTATACGAAAGTATGTGACACTGGGTAATATTATAAAGAAGAGAGATTTATCTAGTTCACAGTTTTGAAGGTTTGAGGTCATGGAACAGGCACCAGAGAGGCGGGGTGACAATCTTATGGTGATAGTGTCACAGGATTACTTGGGGGAAAAAAGAGATCAAATCACTACACTGGAGTCCTGAGAGTGGGAAGGGTCCACTGTTACACCACCATAGTGAGGACTACTCCATTTACTATCCCCATCTGGTTTTCTTCTCCTTTCTTTTCCTTTTTTTAAATTGCTATTGGGAGTTGAGCACCGGGGATCTTTTCCACTGAATCATATCCATAGTCCTTTTAATTTATTTTGTTTTGAGATTGGGTCTCACTAATTTGCTGAGGATCTCTTTAAATTGCTGAATCTGGTCTCCAGCTTGTGTTCTTCCTCACTCAGCTCACAAATTGCTGGGATTACAGGTGTATGCCATCACGTGCAGTTCCATCTGGTTTTCTGATAAGCTACGTGCTCTTTGTGGTAAGAAAAGTCTTCAGCAATTGTGACACAAATCCCATATGCGCCTTGATGAGGTTGGTATGTGGTTAGTGCCCCAAGTGTTCATGTGTTGGAAGCCTGGGTACTCTTCCCTTCATATTTCCTGATCTGATTATAAAAATATCTTTTAATTATTTCATTTTCCCACCACAGTGAAAGTATCTTTAATAAAGGAGTTTGAAGGTGATTAGTGAATGTAGGACTTGGGGAATAACTCTGCAAATTAAAAAGCAAGTATTTAGAATTTATTTAAAAATTGAAGGCATTTATTTAGAACACTAATTTGAGACACTCAGAAAGAAAGCAAAAAAAAAAAGAAGCCATATTAATAAAAAAATTATCAGGAAAAATTAACATGGGGTGAGAATATAATTAAAGTATATGTGAACATAGTAGGTAAACGTTGTCAGGAGACTGAGAAGACAATGAAATTCGGTGGAGAGTATTGACCGAAAAACTGTTGTACAGCATATTTCATCACAATGACAGCAGACAAATACAGGAGATCACAAAAGTACAGAAATTGAGAAAAAAAGTAGGATTAAAAGTATCATGAGCCACAGGTGTCCACTCCACAGCATGTACACCTTGACATCTGGACAGCAGCAGCTCAAAAAGATTAGTTTTTTGTTTTTTGTTTTTTTCCTTGAGGGGGGATCATTGAGTACAAGTCTTAGAAAGTGAAACAAATTCCTGCCATGGGTTCAAGGTAGCCAATGACCCACTTGTGTGACAAATACGAGGACGACACTGCTCACTGTTTAAGTTCCTTAAGCCGTCCTGCCCTCGGTCCTGTTGCAGAAGAACTGAATAAAGGAGGTAAGGGGCAAAGTACATGACCTCAGCATCTCTGACTCTCTTCCCATGCATCCAGAAAGAAAACAAATGGAAAACACACGCTGGGCTCTCACCTAGCTTCCTCCTAGGCATCTTGTTCTAGTGCTTCTGTACTTCAATTCTCTGGAAATATGTTTAAGTTCTCCATTCACTCAGCTCCTTGCTTCCACTTGATAATCTCCTGGCCTGGGAACTCTGCATTCCAGAGCATCCTCAGCCACCAACCACTGGACGGCGCCCAGGGAACTAGGGTTGTTGGTTAGTTGACATCTCAGATCAACATCTCAGATACAGGGCTGCTCAGAAAAGGGCATAAATGGCTGGCACAAAGTATCCCGAAAAATTTGCACGATATATAAAGAGCTTTTGTTGTAAATCATATGCATTGTAAATTCAGCACTGTTCTTGATGAGGAGAAGGGACATTTTTGCTGCCTTTTTTTTTTTGCTTTCTTGTGCTATCAATTTTGATTTTTGCTTGTTAGAAAAGCATTTATTATTTACTTCTTTTTTTAAGAGAGAGGGGAGTGAGTGAGAGGGAGAATCACTTATATTTATTTATTTTTTTCATGTGGCTTTTATTTCCCCAACACTTAGCTGTGTATGTGGTGTCAGGATTTGAACCCAAATTCCAGCACATGCCAGGCAAGTGATGTAACCATTCCAGTCACAGAAAATCAGTTTTTAAAGGAATGATTTACTGTGATAGAATTCATAAATCATGCAATTTATCCATTTTAAATGTGCTATCCAATAGCAGGATCAAAAAGCTGTGCATCTGTCACCAAAATCAATTTAAGAACATTATCATGACATAGAAGAGAAACATCAGCACCATTATTCCTCATATCTCATTTCTCTTCCCTACCCATGACCTCGCTTCTCCACACAAAACTGTAGCTCCCAGCACTTACCTACTTGATTTCCCCATATTTGCCTATTCTTGATGCCTTTTAAAGTATTCTTTCTAATAGTAGCTGTATATCTTTTGATCAACCTTTTGCCATCCCTCCTGCCCTCTAGTAACATCCACTCTATCTTCTACTCTTATGAGATCAGCATTTTCAAATTCCACATGAGTTATTTGTCTTCCTATCGCTGGTTTATTCCACTTTTAATTATTCCAGGTTCAGAAAGGAAAGTATTTTGATTATATGCTTGAGGGAATGCCTCCTTTAGAGAGGATAAATTGCAGATAAATAAGCAAACAAAAAGAAAATTTTATCATTTACCTTTCATTTATGTATCTATATATCTACCTATATGTCTACATAAAATCTATATCCATCTGTGAAATATGTGTTTACATAGAGAATAAATAGTTCTGAGCAGGGAACCTAGAGTCATAATTCCTAAATGTGAACATCTATCCATGATATTTTGTTTTCCCAGTTTATCAGGCTATTTCTTCCTTTTGAAATGGAGAGTATAGCACACCCACCAAAATTTTTGGAATACTAAATGAGTGTGTGTATATACATATGCTTATTGTGAAGGATATATGTGTATGTATGTATATATTCATGGGTGCATATGTGTTAATGCATGTGTGCATATATCTACATGTCTATAGATTTCCTAACTAGCCCATAATCAATCTTAGGGGTAATTCTTTTTCTTATTTTATTTACTACTATGTCCTCAGTATATGAAATAGTGGAAAGCACATGTTATGTGCCCAAAATATTTTCTCAATGAAAAAAATGAGGTTAAAAATAATTGAGAATCAAATGCCAACATTGCAAGAAATGGCCAAATTAGATTGAACAGAAAGAATGGTGAAGTACATAGTAACAGAAAATTTTCCTGTTATAAGGAAACTCAACCTTTCCAGCAAGATTTGCATTATAAGTTTTAAAAGTAATCCTACAATATTTTTAACCCATCAATTAATTAACCTTATATTTATCTCAGCAGTTTCATGTTATATAGTTTACTCTGAAGTAGTTATATATTTATACACGTGTGTGTGTATAAAATTTTAAAATACTTACTGAAGGTTGTATACTGAAAAAAACTTCCTATCCAATATATTAAATATTTATTTTTGTGTTACTTTACATATATGTGCTTTTATTTAGACTTCATACATAATTTTCTCAGAGATTCATGATCCATGGTATCAGCTTCACATAAACATATATATACTTAATATTTTAAAATGTTGAGATCTTACTTTTAACCTTTCTTTTCCCTAATTTTCACAAATTGTATGTTTATGTAGGTATATTTGTATATAGCCCATATGTTCTGTCGTAATTACAGTTCTACTGTCTTATGGACATTAAGTGTGAGAAGTGTAGATATTTGCCCATCAACACATCCTGAGCTACCATTGAATACAGGAGCCCCTTCTCTAAATGCTGCAGTCATGTAGAATCATTTCATCTCTAGGTATCTCAAAAGTTAGAAAATCATAGCCCTCATATGCATATTAGTATGAAGTTCCTATATGTTTGAAAGTCTAAGGATATGTAAATAATATAAATGGCAACATTTGTTTCAAAGAGGTAAGGTACAGGGTATTCTGCCTCATTTTTGAATCTAGGTTGAAGCACAGATTATTCTTTTAATGTTAGTCTTTGAAAAAAATGTCCAATATGAGGGTAAGTGACAATTGTTTTATAATAATATGGTATCTTGAATAGTTCACAAAATTAAATGAATGAAACTATACTTTTACATTTATTTATAAGTATATATATATATGATAAAATGGGAAATAATTATGAATATCCTTAAATACACGTTTTTAAAGTTGATTTTATTTACTTTTTAATTGAGTTATGTTGTTATACAATCATAAATGCATATGTAGAAACAATATAATATGCCCATGATAATGTTAAAAGAATATTTTATAAAAAATCTATAACTTAATGCTAAAGATCACTGGTAACATTACTATCAAAACCATGTTTAAGAAGACTGGTGTTATTCACAGCAAAAATGAACAGAAAGTACAAAGATTTCCCATATGCTCTCTCCCCAAACATATATATAGCCTCCTGCATTATCATAGCAGCATTTTTTCTCAGAATGATATATTTGTTGAAACAAATGTGTGTAATTGACACATCATTATCACCCAAAGTACACAGATTACCTTAGCATTCACTGTTGTATATATATCTATATATACAAAACAATATATATATATATACACACACATATATGTATATACACAACAGTATATATATATGAATTGTTTTAATCACGTTTTTCACTGCTGTGACTAAACAACCTGACATGACAATTTTAGGAGGAAAGGGTTTATTTAGTGTTTTGGAAATCTGAGTCCGTGGAAGTATGGCTCCATTCCGTTTCTTGGGGCTCAAGGTGAGGTTCAACATCATGGTGCCAGGCATCACTGCAGAGGGACAAGCTGCTCAAGACATCACCAAAATTGGTGAGCAGACCACAGAGAAAGACTCCACACCAGCTAAGCAACTTATACCCCAAGGCACACCCCCAGTGACCCACTCTTCCAGCCACACCCTACCAGCCTACAGTTGACAGTTAATCCCCATTAACTCACTGATTGGGTTAAGGCTTTAGAAACCCAAACATTTCATCTCAGCCTTCCTGATTGCCACAGGTACACTTTTGGAGTATACCTCACATTCAAACCATAATATGAATCAACCTGGTGAAACACATGAACCAACAAACAAAAAATACTAAATCTTCTCCTGAAATGCCTGCATCATTTCACATATTATTAAGCAATGAATGTGAATCCTGTTGCTCCATAATCTCACTACCAGTTACACTCAATCTGATTTGGAGTGTTGTGATATGTATGTTCTGTGTCTCATTGTTTTAATTTACACCTCTCTGATGACATGATCTGGAGCAACTTTTTATATACTTGTTCTTAATTATCTTATTTGATGAGGTGTCTGTCAATGTTTTTGGTCTATTTTTTTAATCAAATAATTCTCATTCTTACTGTTGAGCTTTAAAAGTTTGTTATTTACTTGTCTACCAGATTTTTCCATTTTATTGGAGTATAAATTTTCAAAGTTGGTTCTGATAATCCTCTGGATTTTAGAGGATTCTGAGGTGATCTCTCCCTTTTCATCTTTGATTTTGTTAATTTGCTTTATCTTGTTCTCTATTGATTAAATTGGCTATGGGTTTGTCAATTTATTGATCTTTTCAATGAACCAACTCTGTTTCATTGATTCTTTGTACTGTTTTTTATTCTCAATTTCATTGATTTCAGCTCTTATCATTTCCTGTCTTCTACGGGTTTGGGAGTTGTTGTTTTCTTTTTTCTAAGGGTTTGAGGTTAAACATAAGTTTATTTATTTGGTATCTCTCTAATTTTTTAATGTAAGCACTCAGTGCTATAAATTTTCTTCTTCTCTTCCATAATGTCCCAAAGATTTGGTATGTTGTGTCTTTGTTCTCATTCATTTCTAAGAATTTCTTGATTTTTGTTGTCATTTCTTCTTTGATTCATTCTTCATTCAAGAAATTATTATTCAGTCTCCATGTGTTTATGTGATTTCTGTTAATCTTCTTAATGTTAATTTCTAGCTTAATTCTGTTATGATCTGATAGGATACAAAGGAGTATGTCAATTTTTTCTTGTACTTTCCAAGATTCCCTTTATGGACTAGAATATGATCTATTTTGGAAAAATTTCCATGTGTAGCTGAGAATAAAGTGAATTCATCTGTTTGGGGATGGAATATTCTATAGATGATTATTAGGTCCAGTCAATTTATAGTGTTAGATTGGTGATCTCTTTATTGACTTTTTGTTTTGATGACATGTCTTTTGGTGTTAAGGGTGTACTGAAACCCTGCAGTATTATTGTGTTGGGGTCTGTGTGTAATTTGATGTCATGGAGTATTTTTTTCCATGTAATTGGATGTATTGACATTTGGGGCATTAATGTTTACGATTGTTCTCTTTACTAAGATATATTGGAATTTTTTGTTTCTTTTGATTAATATTTACTTTAAATCTACATTGTCAGATATGAGAATGGCAACTCCTGTTTGTTTTCTTGGGTCGTATGCCTGATATGTTTTTTGCCACACTTTTACCTTCAGTTTATGGGTGTATTTTCTTAAAAAAATAATTCTCTTTCAAGCAGCATATAATTGGATTCTGTTTTTTGATCCATTCTGCTAATGTGTGTCTTTTCATTGGGGAGTTGAGACCAGTAACATGCAGTGCTAGTATGGATATTTGTGGTTTCCTAAAATTTTAGTGGTTTGCTGTATTTTATCCTATTTAGTTGATTATTCTTTTATTGAACTATGACTATTTCTGGCCTTTGGGAATTGTTCTTTCATTCCTCTGTATGATATTTGGCTTTGAGTATTATTTGTAATATTGGTTTGGTGTTCCTAAATTTTTTTAGTTTTTTCTTGTCCAGAAATATTTTTATTTCTCCCACAAATTTGAAATTGAGTTTTCCTGGGTATAATTATGTCAGCTAACAGTTTATTTCTTTTAGGACATGAAATATCTTAGTCTAGGTGATCCTTCCTTTTAGGTCTGAGCTGAAAAATCAAAAATAATCCTTATTAGTTTCCCTCTAAATGCAACCTGATGCTTCCTTCTTGTGGCTTTTGATATTCTTTCTTTGTTCTCTGTGCTGAACATCTTGTTTATGTCTTGGTGAGATTCTAATTTGGTTGGTTCTTTTGGGATTTTGTAAGCTTCCTGTGTGAGGATGTCTGTCTCATTTCTAATATGGGGGAAATTTTTTTGTGACATTATTTTGAAAATGCTTTTTAAGCCCTTGGTTTGTATCTCCATGTTCTCTTTTACCCCATTAGTCACAGATTTTTTTCTCTTTACTGCTTTCTCTATATTTGAGATCATCTAACCTGTCTTCAATGCCTGAAGTTCTTTCTTCAAGAGCTGAGGTTCTATATTTCAAACCACCTGATCTGTTAGTGATGGCTTCAATTGAGTTTGAAATTTGATTAATCTTATCTTTCATTTCAAGGAATTCTGCTTGCTTTTTTTTTCACTGTTTCTTTATTAAAGTGGCCTTTCATCTCCTGGAATTGCTCTTTAAATTACTTCCTTAATTCTTCTTTTAGTTCATTAAACAAATTGATAATCCAATGTTCATAATCTTTCTCTAGATTTTCATATACTTCATTATCAAGGAATCTTTTATTAGGGGATTGTGGATTAGGAGAAAATTTGTTCAACCTATTTTCTCATAGTTCTGAAGATCCTGTTCTTGTGCATCAATTGAAGTGGATTCCTCTTTCTCTTATTTTGCATGTCCTTTTGTGTGTAATTATTTGTTCTGAGATTTATCTCTGGATTCAATGTATAGATACATGCCAAGGAATGGAAACTGAGTTCCCTCTGTGATTGTTCCCCCTTTATTGAGGGTTTGGCCTTGTTTAATTATTTGGTTATTTTAGTTTCCTCCCTTCTTTAAGTTGGACTACTGCCTGGGAGAGTTAAATTCAGGAACAGAATCTTCAACCTGTGAACTTTTAGTGTCCCTGTAGTTACCCAGCATCTCATAGAATATGGGGCAACAAACAAAAGGAACAACAAATGCAAACAATACAAAGCCTTAAACTAAAGACTTGATTCCTACTATGACCACAACACTGTTAATTGCCACAAAAGACAGAAATGGTAGGATCAACAAATGCCTTCAGCCAAAACAATAAATTACCATCAATTATATTTGGCTTAAAAGTATACAACAGGAATCAACTTTGGCATCCACAGCAGTAATGATTGCAACTTTGGAGGGGGCCGAAGTTATAAAAACTAATTATTGCTAGAAGTTTTTAATAATACAGTCCATTAATGATAAGAAATGTGAAAAGAAGGTAAGTAAAGGGCTTATAATTTCAAAGAGTGAATGGAGAGAAGTTGAATGTGTTATTAGATAGGAGGAGAAAAAATACAGTAACAAAGTAAAGGAAGAGTGAAAAAGATAGCAATAGAATTTGGCTGTTACCAGAAGAAAATAGAGGAGGAATTTGAGAGATAGACTAATGAGAAACCATACAAAATAAAAGCAAAATATACTGATCAGATACCCAACTTTCTAAAGGAAAGGCAGGGGAAAATAATTACATTTGACAAAATGCTAAAAGAAAAGAAAGAAAAAAGAAAAAGAAAGAAAGCAAATATGTCCATGAATATATGTCCATGAACCAGTGGGTACCAAAAATTCACACCCACAAACACAAAACAAAAGGAAACAAAGAATAAAAAAAGGATTCTTAATGAAAAAGTGAGGGCATTGTTTCCACTGATTTGATTAAAATTATATTGGAAATATGTCACACACACCCGTAGCATTGCAATAACTATGAACAAATATTACCTATTAAATGCTCATTTATTCACACCACACAGCACACATATCTATCCTAACAGAATATCCTAATGCTGCTTGCTGAGGGCAGTCTCACCACTGGATGTCTTTTTCCTTCCTGTGGGTGTGAGGCTGAGATTGTCCTCATCTTGTCTCTTGCTAGGTCCTTGTCTCTCTAGCTAGCTGGAGAAGAGTCCGCTGCTGTCTCACACATCTTCCGTCACGTTTCTTGCGTCTGTCCATTTTATACTATGTCCACTTCTTACCTTACCTTTGTGCAGCGCTCTTTAACTGGACACTCTCTCAGCTTAGGGCTAGGATATATTGCCTTGTCCCTCACAGGGTTTATTCTGCTCTCTTGCAAGGCAGTCTACATTACAAACGGTTAGGCAATGCTATCTCACAGGGCCATTAGCAGTACAAAGGGTTAGGTCATTCTGCTTGACTGGGCAATTTTATATCACACAGGGTTTGTCACATACTTTTTTAAGTCTTATATTATGCACCTAACAATAATAGATGTCCACTATCTGCTGGAATTGTTGTTTGCATGGTCCCACACTCTGGGAAAATGCAATCTTAAAATGTAAAGTGGAGTCATTGTGATATGGGGTTTTTGAGATGAGATCAGATTCTCTGCCCTGGCTGGCAACTACAGATTCCAGCAGCCAAAATAGCCCACTTCGGAATTTGGGCTGGCTGAAGGTTTCTGCAGCTGAAATAGTATTAGCAGCTCCTCAGCTAAAAGTGAGTTTTTCCCTCCACTACTGTTGAGTGGTATGTTGCAGTTCTTGATGTGAAAATTCACCTCAGGAATTTGGTGCCAATATTCTGGGTCCTTGCCTCATGGATTTGAAGAATAAAATCCACAAACAACCATATAAGAAGGAGTAAAAAAGAGTAGGATTGATTTAAGAAAGGTACCTGGAAGCAGCAGGACAACATCTAATGAGGTTAGGCCAGGAGTTATATTAATCTGAGGTATGAGCATAATTAACATTCATGCAAAACAGGCATTGAGAAATGCATCTACATCATTGGTTGAAATCTATACCAAACAGGCATTGAAATTATGCATCAAAGTCATTGGCTAAAATCTATGCAAAACAGGTAGCAATTCTTTCCAAGTTCCCATTTGTGTCCACCCCCACTTCTTAGTACCCCCCCCCTCGGGGACAAGGGAGTTGCTCCCATGGTTGAGTCTCATGGTCATTTGCATTGAAGGCCCTGAGATTATCCATTAATGACTCTCTACTGGCCAGCTTCTAAGTGTGGTTGAATGGGGCCCATGGTCCTGACTACTTAGCTATTTTATTATCTCTCCTAAAACTGTCTTAATTGCTGGATTGGAAAGTGGAAGTGTGGATGGTAGGGCTCTTGTTTAATCTTGTTTCAGGACTTTGCTAGATGGTGACTCTTCTGGAGAGTTTAGGTTACCACACCCTAAGGGCCTGGCTTTTACTGGGTCTCTTTGCAGGATCTGAAACTCAGGAATCTTCCTAGATTTCTAGTTGTGCAGCTTGAGTGCAGTCCTAGATCTTTCCCTGTTGGCCATGAGCACAGACTTTCCAGACTTTCTGGGTTCAATCTCTGGGTGTTCTCTTCCCTGCTCCTGACTGGCTTCAACTTGTCACATGAGCCTCCAGACAAAGGGGAAGGAAGGAAGATTGGATACCCTTCATTTTTTTCAACTTGAATCCCCATGAGTAAAATATCTTCTGGGTCTGTTTAGGTCTTGTTGGGCTGGGTGTGCTTTAAGAACTGTGTCAGGTGCCTGACAGGATCTTGGAGTCATTTGCACACAACTCCTGACTCCCACCACCACAGCCTCCTGAAAATGGCTACTAGCCCATCTCCCTGTGGCTATCTGGAAAACACAGTGCTCCCTTCCTGCAGTAGGGTAACAGGATGCCTTTCTGGTCCCAGGGTTCTCCATTCAAGTTCTGACTTTATTGTATGTCTGCACTCTCCCTCCCTCTGTGCCGATTCTGGTGCCAGAACTGGTAATGTGTTTGCTGTGGTGGCAACCAAAGCCTGCCTGGCCCAAATGTGTTCTTTCTTCTTTAGTTACTAAACCAAATTTCAGAGTCTCTTTGACTGTCCAAAATTGAGTTTCAGTGAAGTTTGTTTTTCACCCACTTGCAGACCTTCAGGTGTTTGAGTCCTGAAGCCAGAGTAAATGCAGCCTTCCTATAGCCTGCCATCTTTGAAGCTCACCAAATAACTGGGAGTTTAATTGGAACTTCATTGTGTCTACAGAGCGAGTTTGAAAGAATTGATGTGTTGACCTTAGTGAGTTTTGCTGTCCATGAATATTAAATATTTATTTAGTTATTATTTGTTTACTCACATGAGCTTTGTAAATTTCTGTATCTATCTACATCTTATACATATTTTGTAACATTTATGTCTGAGTTTTCAATTGGAAGGTACTATTATAAACACGATTGTACTTTTTCCTTGAGAATACTTTCTATGTATTTTTAAATGTAAATTTTGACAAATGGTCTAGAAAATGTATAAAAATAATAATGTGTATTAATTCATTTTCAGTATTTATGTGGTCCCTTAAAAGGTTTTCATTTGGGGTTGGGGATTTAGCTCAGTGGCAGAGTGCTTGCCTAGCATGCGCAAGGCCCCAAGTTTGGTCTTCAGCCCTTAAAAAAAAAAAAGGTTTTAATTTTATTATCATAAGAAATCTATTTAAGGTACATCTATAGTACTCTCCAAAGTGAGGAATTTTAAGATTTTCTAACAGAAAATTTTTAATAGTCACCTTCAGTAAAATAATGAAACTGGAAATAATACCAAAAAATTTTAACATACAATCATCTCAGCTATGCTATGTTAAGCCATATGGCATAAGAATAATCTTCATACTATAATAATGGTGGCATTTTCTTAAGATAGAGGGACAGTGAGTAGGAGAGAGGGAGAAAGAGAGAATCAATTTTATTTAGTTTTTCATGTGGCCTTTGTTGCTCCGACACTTTGTTGTGTACATGGTGCTGGGGTTTGAACCTGTGTACTTGCCTATGCTAGGCAAGCACCATAACTGCCAGGCCACCACTCCAACACAAGTGGTGGCATTGTTAAGAAAAAACACAAAAATAAATTTACACATGAAAGTATCCCATTTTTAAAACTTATAAAGTTGAGTGCCAAATAAAAATATCTGAGGTTTAATTTTTCAATATCAAGTTTCCATGTGTACTTTGTAAACATATATTCGTTATCAACAAAAAACAATGCCAGATATCACTACAAAAAGACACAGTAAAAAAATTTCAGTACAAAACTGCATATCTACTTAAGTTATCAACTGACTTAGAACAATTTTACTAAAAGTCACAACTTGAATCCCATAATATAAAATAATCTTACAAATTTGTTACATTAATTTCAAATAAAAAGTTCTACAATAATACTGTTTTCCTTTTGCTACTATTCCCTAAAAATTTTTTCTTTCAATCAACACTTTTTTTAAGAGAGAGAGAGAGTGAGAGATAAAAGAGTCAATTTCATTTATTTATTCAATTGGTTTTTGTTTTCTGAACACTTAGTTGTGTATGTGGTGCTGGGGATTTGAACCCAGGTTTTCACCCATGCAAGTCAAGTGCTCCAACCACTGAGGCATGGCCCCAGCCTTTGATTAGCTTTTGGAGAGTCATTAGGAGGTGCTAATTTAAAGTCAAACTGTGCAATTGCTACAAGACAGCTTGTTTCTTTGTCCTTTTTCTCTCCAATGTTCCTAATATAGGAGATATCTAATAGAGGTCAAGGGTGTGCTGCCTACATTTTTTTCAGTGGATGACAAAGACACAGTGCTAAAGAAAAAGCTGAAGGTCTAGCAGCAAGGGTTTGGGTCTAAGAGAGAGATAAAACTCTGGTTTCCTAGTCAGAGAGCTATTGTTGTTTTTGTATTGTCTTTAGAAGAATTGGAATTCTTCCCTAACCTTGAATTCAGAAATTAAATTCCTGGTATTGCAGCAGCTGGTTGGTGAGCAACAAGCCTTCGAACAAAATCTAGAGTTTTTATCAGGACACTAAGATCAATATTTCAGTCTATTCCAGGAGAATTCATTTCAAATAAACTGAGCTCAAAAGAATCTTTCTTAGTCTGAAAATTGTCTCCATCTATTGTTCTGTAATCAAACTAGGACATGGCAAATTCTCAAGGTCTTTTGTGGGAGAAGCTTTACAAAAACGCCAGATATTAGAGATCTGTTAATTTTGATGTTCCTGTGGAAGACTGGCAGTGATTTTTAAGCCGTAACAGGGTAAAGGATCCTGAACTTAGATCTGTGAAAACATCAGATGTCTGGCTGCATAAAGTGAAATACTGGTCTGGATGGTTTCTTTGTGTTTCTGAAACAGTTCAACTAGGGACAGACTTTTACATTGGGAAAACTGAAGTGTTATCTTTTCAAAAACGTAATTCTTGGCCTTGTGTTCAAGTACAGAAACATTTCCAACTTCAGTCTTCCTACTAGGACTTAAATTATCACCAGTCATATTTTTCAAAAGGGATAGTTAAGTGCAAAGGATTATTTACATTTCCTACACTGTTTTGTACTAGACTGTTTTAGAAATCAGGCAGTGAACTTTTGCCATCTTTACTGTAAATATTGCTCTCTCACTCTTGTCCTTCAAATTCTGCATGTAATCTTATTCCAGAACCACTGAAAAAGTCTTCTGCCTAATGAATTTGTTCTTCAGAATTATTTCAATCAATATTTCATCTGTCAGATCAACTCCAAGTGCTTCTCTCATGTGATGAAGGCATGCATAAAGACAAACTTGATCAATCCCACTAAGTTGATGGTTCAAAAGGGAATTGGAAAAGTTTTTCAGGTCTGAGTAATCGTACTCTTCTACAGGCTCAACAACTGAAAACTTGTCACATCACGAGTACATAAACTGAGCAGCTGTTGATGGTGAAATGCAATAATCATTCCCTACAGCCCGATAGTGGAGATCATGTTCACAATCTTCATGCGGAGCAATGGTAGCAGGCAGGTCATTTGCTACAGCACCTTCCAAAACACCCTGCTCAAACACTGATAAGGTGCCCACTGTGGCCTGGAGACCACTCACTTGCCATCTTGGCTTCCAGAAGATCTCTGTCACACCACCGTGTCTTTTATCTCAAATTCAATTGTTTATTTGATGGCATGTGAAAAAGAAAAGTAAGTACTTTGTATACTAATCTTGGATTCTGCAGTCTTTATGTGATCATGTATTCCAAGAGTTTCTGTTCCTTCAGATTTTCTGTATATACAATCTATCATCAGTGAAAAGAAGTTTCTTTTCTTCTCAGCCTCTACAAATTCAACAACTTCCTCTTTTGGAGGGGGAGCGTGTGTATTAGGGATTGAAACAAGGTGTACCTAACCACTGAACTGCATCCCAGACTTTTTAGTTTCTGTTTTGAGAGAGAGTCTCATGAGATGCTTTTAGAGCCTTGCTAAGTTCCTGAGGTTGGTCTTGAACTTGCAATCCTCCTGCCTCAGACTCCAGAATAGCTGGGATTACAGGTCTATGCCAGCAATCCCTGCCATTTTTAACTTTTTGCATATTTTCTTGTATAATTATACTCAGTACTTTGAGTTTGATTTTGGAAGTAGTTTAAAAAATGAGCATCTTTGATTTGCTTCTGATTTTAGAAAAGATTCAAGTTTCTCAGCATTAAGTATGACTTTAACCATCAGTACTTTTTGAAGACATTCTTATCAAGTTGAGGAAACTCTGTGTCTAATTCTTTGAAAGTTTATATAGGAATGGATGTTAACAGTATCAAATCTTTTTTTCATCTATTGATTTGATCATATGATTTCTTCTTTGAGGTGATTAATTGCATAAACTGCTTTATGAATGGTGTATCAGACTTGTATATCTGGCATGAGTATCCCTTGATTGGATTTCAGTTACTAATACTTGAGAATTTTTCATCTGTGTTCATGAGAAATATTGATGCATAGTTTATTTTTAATTTATTCGTTGGCTTAGTCTGTAAACAATAGTGGTATTATAGAACAAATTAGGAAATATTCCCTCTCATTCTAACTTCTGAAAGATATTGCAGAAATTAGTGTGACTTGTTCCTTAAATGTTTGGTGGAATTCAGCAATGAAACCATACGGACCTTTCAATTTTTGTTTTGGTAGGTAATTCATTGTTGACTCAGTTTATTTGATAAACAGGTCTTTATAGATTTTAAATTTTTCTTACATTAGTTTGGCAGTATGTCTTTCAAGAAATTAGACAATTCATAATGTTCCTTTTAATATCTCTGATTTCTGTAGTGATACACCCTAATTTCTAAAACTAGTGGTTTGTGTCCTCTTTTTATTTTTTCATAGTTAGCTTTGTTAGCTATTCACTGATTTTTATAAATTTTTTAAAGAATAGCTTTTGGGGGCTGGAGTGGTGGCTCAACAGTTATGGCACTTGCCTGGCATGCGCGAGTACGTGAGTTCAAACCCCAGCACCACATACACCACAAAGTCTCGGAGAAATAGAAGTCACATGAAAAACAAAATAAAAATTGCTTCTCTTTTTCTCTCTCACTGTCCCCTCCTTCTTAAAAAAAAAAAAAGAGTAGCTTTTGCTTTCTCTATTAATTTCCTATTTTCAATTTCATTGATTTCTGTTTCATATTTTTATCATTTCTTCTGTTCAGTATGGATTTAATTTGCCTTTGCTTTTTCTAGCTTCTTAAGGTGTAAGTCTAGGAGATTGATTTAAATTCCTCCATTTTAAATACATGCATTCAATGCTATAAAACTACTGCTTTTGTTGAATCTTTAATTTTGGTAAGTTAGTTTTTGTTTTCTTGAAATTCATTTCAGTTCAAAGTGTAATTACTTTCCAAATTTTTAGTTTTTATAATAAGCACAGAGATTAATGGGTTTCACTGTGATATATTTGTCCATATATGTAACATCATTTATCAATTTTAAGGAAAATTATCTAATTAAAATTGAAGGAAGATCACCAATATAGAGGAAGGGGATTAAAGGGAAGCAAGAAGGGAAGGCTAGAAGAGGTACTGGCAATTCAAAGTGTGGTCTTTTGTATGTTGGTTTTTTTTGTTTTTGTTTTTAAGAAAGAAAAAGAGTGTGTGAGAAAGAATCAACTTTATTTTTTCATTTGGTTTGTGTTTTCTTCCACTTAGTCTTTATGTAGTTCTGGGGATCCAACCAGGGCCCCTGCACATGCCAGGCAAGCACTCTACCACTGAGCCACATCTCCAGTCCCAAATTTTGACTGTTTTTATTTTTTGTTTGTTTGTTTTCTTTTTAAGAGAGGGACAGTGAGAGAGAGAGAGAAAGAGAAGATGAATTTTTATTTAGTTTTTCATGTGGACTTCGTTGCCCCAACACTTTATTGTATAAGTGGTGCTGGGGTCTGAACTCGGTTCCCTGCTCATGCCAGGCAAGCATTGTAATCTTTGAGCCACTGTTTCAGCCCTTATGATTACTTTTTAAATCTAATTCTGAGTGAAAGAAATGGGGTAGATTTTCTACAGTTCTTCCTCTAAGCGAAGAATTATTACATTGTTTCATTTCATCTAAATTGTATTTATGCCTAGGCACCCAGTTTGTCAGAATTTTTTTCTTTTTTCTTCCATTTTTTTTTACGTCATAATGAGCAGAACTGCACAGAACTTGAAAAATGGAAGCTAGAAGAACTAACAAGAAATACTTGAAAATACTTGCATATGCTTTCTAATCCCCAAGCTCTGTCATGAAAGAAATTTAGCAAGGAAGGAAAAGAAGAATAAGAAAAATCACTTAAAAATCAACATAATTTCTTATTCTGTTAGTATAATTTCAGAGCAAGTATTATAAGGAAAGAGTGCTGGTAAGAATTCCAAATAAATACTTTCTGAAGGTGAGGAATTGTCTCTTCACTGAAAGACTGAAAAAAATATGTGACATTGAGTTAAATATTTCACCTTCATGGCTCATAAATTTCATGTCAACAATCTGAAGAGTTGAATAAATTTGCTATTTGAGCTTCTGATCTTCGGATCTTCTGATCACACACAGTGGTTAATTGGAAGATTTTCCTTAGCACTCTAGTGAAGAACACCAGGAAATAAATGAAACAGAGAAATTTACTCTAGGCTCTCCTTTCTACTTTTTTAGCTAGAACAGCATATTTAAAGTTTGATTTGCTTTTTAATATGCTGGATTTTTATATTAAATATTCTTTCCTTAGTTTTACTGACTTAAAAAATGAATAGTTCAACATCCATTTGGCTCTTTTATTAAATGGCTGACAATTCTACAAAATTCAGTGAAATTCTTGGCCAAGAAATTGATGCCTGTTTTCTACATATTTAAATACTTTATAAACAGAGATTTATAAACAAGAAATGATCAGAGGAACTCTAAGTGATATTTGGCAATGAATAATCTGATGTTTTACTTAATTATGCATATCAATTTATTTAGAAATTTAATTTAGCACTTATGTTAAAGATCTTATATTCACATCAGTGAAACTTTGAAATCATGTGGATAACGCAGCTCACTGCATAAACTATATTTTCGTTGAACTAAAAATGTCATTTCAAAATATGAAAAATGCAATTCCAATTCCACAAGTTATTATTTAAAATGACTTTCTAATGTCCTTCTATTGCTGTTTTACAAATAGTTTTCATCATGGATGGATGTTAACTCTTATAAAATGCTCTTTTTTATTTACTTGGTAATGTGACACTTTTCTTCTTTAATTAATTAATGGGGTTTATTATATTAGTTGATTTTTAGAATGCTAAATCATGCTTGTTCTGGAATGAATTTCCATTCATGATATATGAACACTTACAAGCATTAATATCCCTTTTTTAATTCTTGATATTAGTTATTTGTGACTTCTTCAATCTCATTAATGTTTTACTAATCTTGTTTGTCTTTTTAAAACACAAACTTTAATTTCAGTTATTCTTAATCTTGTATGCTTATTGTCTGCTTTATTAGTTTTAGCAAAATTTCCTTGTTTTTACTTTCCTTACATATTCCTTTTTTTAAAAATGATTGTTCTAACTGGTTAGATGAATGCTAAAAGTTTTATTCTATATGCTTATAAAGGAATCTTAACAATAAAAAACTGACTTTCCAGAACACATATAACTTTCTTAAATATAATGTACAATATGAAAATACAAAACTATACATATAATTTAGCTTATAAAATTTATGTTATCAATTTTATTTAGCTTAATAGATTATGTCCTCTGCAAATTGAAATACATTTAATATATCTGGGCTAAATTTCTATTAATTTGCATTTGTACAGTATATATATTAATTTGTATTCATATAATTATGCATTTTGTAAATAAGATTTTTTTAAAGAGAGAGAGGGACTGTGAGAAAGAAAGAAGAGAGAATCAATTTTTATTTAGTTTTTCTTGTTGCTCCAACATTTCACTGTGTACATGGTACTGGGGTTCGAACTTGTGTCCTGGGCATTCCAGGCAAGTACTGTTTGTAACTGCTGAGCCACTGCTCCAGCCGAGAAACATAGCTTGGGTAAAAGGTCAGGTTCATGTACTAGACTCACAAAATTGAAATAACACATAATCTAGGGGAAATATAGATATGTAGGGGAGAGGGAAGAGGAGACAGGGAGGGGAAAGGGAGGAATCTAGCAGGGAAATAAAAAATGTAGCTTATCCTTTACTCCTCGAGAATCCAAATAACACTTATGCAATCATTTAATTCTGGAAAATGAACAATCATTCATATACATGTGTATATATATATATGTGTGTGTATATATATGTATATATATATACATATATATGCATATACATTTATATCTGTTATGGGAGAAAATATAGAAGGGTCAAGAGACAGGGGTGTAGGTGATGTGTGGATGGTTCTGGATTAGGAAAAAGGGCATATCATATTGCTATTACATATTCATTAATGATTGTACAACTCTTCAATAAATAAAAAAATCATTTGTTAATCATTAACATCTCCTTATTCCTCAAAAGAACAAAAAAAGAAAAAAGGAAGAAAGAAAAAGAAATCATAGCACTAGGGATGTAGGTCAATGCCAGGGCACATGCTTAGCATGTAGAAAGAGGTGCAATTAATCCCAGCGGAAAAAAAGAAGGAAAGAATGGAAAAGTGGGAGGAATGGGGTGTGAGGTGAGAGAGAGAGCAAGAATAAATCATGATTTCTAACATCAGAGATGAAACGTATTTAAGTGGCAAAATGTAGGATTCGTTCTTTTGTACCTGTTTTCTCTCAATCAGCATCATATTTGTGAAATTCATCCATGTTGTATGTAGCTCCAGTCAGTTCAATTTACTTGTGCAATGCACTTATTGCAATGATGGAAATGTCCTATTTGGCAGTTGTGTTGGGCAGCATCACTATAGCGAAAATCATTATCTATCCAAATATTTTTATTCATTCTTCTCTTGGAGAACATTAGGGCTGCTTCTAAATGGTATTGTTTTTGAGCACGCATAGGTATATTTGTGTAAACATCTTTTGGAAACAATACACACTCATTTTTTATACACCAACATCTATCTTTATCCATATCTAAAGAAATATGTGTGTTCCATTTAAATGGACAGTGAAAAAGATTTTATCCAAACTATTTGTGGTAATTTAGTTAAACCAGTGACCATGGGAGTTCTTATTGTTTCCTAAATGTTTTAGCACTCAGCATTCTCTAGTTGATTTTCTTATTCTCGATTTACTAATCCAGCGGAGATACCACCACATCATATCATGATTTAATTTCCATTTTCTTGATCATTATTGAAGTTGAAAAGCTATCATATTCTTATCGACCACCTGGATATCCAATTTTGTGAAATGCCTTTTAAATTATATTTCCAATATTTCAATATGTTCATATTAGCTTACAAAAGTTAGATACATTCTGGCTCAGAACCTTTGTTGACTGCACTCTGGCAAATATCTGCTGTTATTCTGTAACTTTCTTTTCACTTTCATAAATGGATCTCATGACAAACAAATGTATTTCACTGTAATGAAATTCAATTTTTAAATATTTCCACTTAAGATTAGTACATTTCATGTAATACATAAAAAATTCTGCAACCTCAAAACCTTGAAACCATTCTTCTGTTACTTTCTGGAAGCCTGAGAGCTTTATCATGAACACTTAGAGATGCAATTTCATTTGGTCTGATTTGGAACAATAGTGAGGCTGAAGTTAGATTATTTTAATTTGGTTTATTTTCCTCATTAGAATAAGCAGTTTACCTAGAATCATATACTGAAAAGATTGAACTCCTCTTTTCCAAATCAAGTGTTAACATGGTTTGTGTTTGTTTTTTCTTTTATGATACCATTCTGTTCATTTGGATTGTTTCTTTATCTATGCATCTTGCTCTTACTGGTAGGATTTTTCACCATTTAATTTTTGCTTATTGCATAAATATTAAAAAATAAAGATTCTATTAGATATTTAATGTAGTCCTGTTAATGAGCAAATTTATTGGTTTTTATTTTGCTTGATGGGAATTTTCGAGACATCAATACCATTATCTGCACTAGTATCATTTTCTCATCTCTTCCTATATTGACAATTTTGTATGTGTTTGTGGGTATGGTTACTTGGGCTGGAAAATTCATATCAGAATCGTCACCAGTGGTTATGGCAAATAAGCATATTATTTCATTATCTTGAATGTTAATGTAGCTATTTTTATGCTTATGTAAGATGCTAAATATTCCATTTGAGATAGAAATTGTTTTGTTTTCAAGCAAAGATAATTCTAGTTCTAAGAAATAACATATTGTAAAATACACAAAGTAATAGGAAACATAACTAAGGAGAATGCTTCTGAGGAAAGGATTACAAGGTAGTTTTAACAGTGTTTATTTCTGTTAACATTATTAAATTCCTTGCTTCTCTTGAAATCATTCTATGGCAAATTACCTATAGTTCATTTCTTCATGGATACAACATCATAGTGTATTTTATATCATGGCATAGGTTTTAGGATATTATTTATTTACATGGCTCTTTAGTTAGTTTCTGCATATGTTTTCTTGTAGAATAGTATTTTGAATTCATGAACATGACTAAATTAACAATATATTCAGAGTATATGTAATTCTGTCCCTAAATATATTTTTATTCTAAATTCAGTAAAGTACTTATGCAAATTTAATATGAATACCAGTTTAATTGAGTGTACAATAGGAGGAAAATAAGCAATAGGAACTAAACTCCTTTTTAAAAATAGCAGTAAGTGGAACCTGGACAAGTGGGAATGTGTACTAATGTTTTTGGACAGCAGGAACAGCGCAGCATAAGGCTGAGTGAAGTGATAGGGTACTGAGTGTTGGCAATTTCCTTCAGTTCAAATAGCATATTTGAACTAAGCTTGTTGAACTTCTTTGAAGAAGAGCTAAAACAGATTTATCTTTCTTTAAAGACTGTCTTGTATTGGAACTACTCAAATTTATATAGCCTCACATTATTGTGTTAGAGTTTGGATGTTAATATTCTTTTTAACCCTCCCATGACAAACTTACTTTTCTTGGAAGTCATTTAATCTATCTACAAAATAATTTCCTTATATGTGCAAAGTATAACATTTTAGTAACTGTACTAAAATTTTGTAAATATTAATTTATAAAATTCTAGCAGACTCAAGGTAAATTATGATTGACTGCCTAGGATAAGCTCAATAAATGGTAGCCATTATTATCATTGTATTTTTATTTTTATCTTTAAATTGAAGCCATTTAAATCTGTAGCCATCAAAAAAGGATTAAAGAACATTAAAAATGAAAACAGGTGGATTATTTCACAGAGAATGCTTTATACAACAGGCAAATTTTGAGTCGTTTCTGAATTTCCTCTCCTCTGGCTTCCTAGCACTGTATGTAATCACCATAGTTCAATGATAAATTATTGCATGAAAAGGGAAGCTAATAATACTTAAATTATTCAAATTTTTTACTATGCTGGCAAATATAATTCATTCTAACTTCCTGATCAGTAACTGGGAAGGAAAGGGACAGAAACACTTTATGTGTGGAATATTTTATAATCCATTTACATAAATGTTGGTGAAATAAATGATATTTAAAAAGAACACAGAACTTTACATCAAAAAAAATATGGCAATCTCACTGTTATCATCAAGACAGGTTATAAAGATGTTGTCAGGTTCACAAAGTTAGGTTAGTAGTATTCATTCATTCATTTTTAGCTTTTATATCTCACAGATAGAAATATTTGTGGATGCAATACAATTTATTTTTAAAGTATATTTTGGAAAATGAATGATTTCTTGCACAATGGGAAAATCATAAAAGGACACTATATGTTTACATGATTTAATGGTTATGTAATTTATTATAAGCACAAAATTAAATTAAATTAAATTTTACTTCCAAATCCTAATACCAATTCTGTCATAGATTTAAATACTGATAATGCTACCTTGACATAGGTTTACAAAGAACTAATTTTAGAATTGCTAGGACTATTGTGCTCTGGAAGACTGAGTCCATGGATGCAGGAAAAATCTGCTAAACTTAGGCTATTATTAATTTCTGAAAGATTACTGAATTAAATTGGATGAGAACATTATGTTACACACTCCCAGCTATTTTACCAGGTAATTTTTGTTTCATGGAAACATTTTTATGTGTGTTTTTCTAACTGATACTTTATAAGTCACTCCTGAATTCAAGATGGATTAGAAAACTTAAGTTAAAAAAATGAAGAAGTTAAAGCAAAATGAAAAGTAAATTAACAAGGTAGTTGCTGTCATTTATCATACCTTAATAGAAAAACTCTCTCTCCTGAAGAATTTAGCAGTCCATCATCTTCAGTAATCACCTTTGTAGTTTTGAATGCTGGTAGCTGGTTCATTTCAGAATAGTCACATCAATCACCTTCTAAAGATTTCCAGTCAGTGGAGTTAATAAGAATTGGGCACATCACTTTATGATTTAGGAGAGGTGAAAGAGAAACTTTTAATAATACAGCAGTCAGAGACATCATCAGCGAATCACCATGTTGGGAGAAATTTCAGGAAAAATTTGAGAAGTTTTTAATGCAAAATCAGATTGAGATGTTTGTCTCTGTAGCTGTATATAGACTATTATGAATTATATATAGATGCTTATGAATCACTTATGTGTGATTGTGTTAAATCAACTTCAATAAAATTACAAATATTTATTATATGTATGTTTCTGATTAAATATATTTGTGAATTTCAGTTTATTTTAAAATAATCATTTGTCTAATATCTACCTTAAAAATTAAATTATAAACAAGAATATATGGAATGTGTAGTGTAAAACACACTGAAAGAAACATACATATTCAAATTTAATATGGTAGAAAAATTAAACTTTATATATAACGTATTCTTCCATCTATATAAAATCATAATACATTTCTGATTCCATAAACTTCCAATGTCAAAAAAACAAAAAATAATGAATGCTTTATAAAAAAATGGATATGATATTAAACATTAAAATTTTTCATATTCAAAAAATGATTATTAGTTAATATTATTACTCTTTAATGAAAGTTATACTGCTTTGGAATAAGTTTATATTTGAAAATCTTTAAGGATATTTAAGTGAAGTTCAAACATTAAATATATAGAAAGAATATTTAGCTTGAATATAATACAAATAGAAGGATATAAAACTAATGTAACTATAAAAGAATCTTTTAAAGTAGGTGTGAACAGCTTGAAAGGCTGAGGTAGAAGAATTGCAAGTTCAAAGCTAACTTCAGCAAATTCACAAGACCTTAAGAAAAAGAAAAGAAGAAGAACAAGAAGAAGAAAAAGAAAAAGTGATAAGGTGATATTTATTTTATTTATTTTATTTTATTTATACCAATAAATAAAACAAACCTAAAGTTATACTATAAAGCTATAGTAACATAAACAATTGGTATTAGTATCAAAATATCAAAATAGGCAAGAAGACCAATGGAATAAGACAGACCCACAATTATTTTTTAAGAGAGTTGGACAGATATACAACTCAGATCAAGACATGATGAGTTCCTAGCAGCATAAACCCCACTAGTGTCTACTACAGCTCATTGCTACTCTGAAAATGAAACCAATATTCCGACTTCTATGACCTTATGATAGGAAGAATAATGGTCCCCAAAGATGTCAATGTCCTAATTCCAGGTACCTGAGAATATCATGTTACTTCACAAATGGAAATTAATGTTGAAGAATGAGTTAAGTTTGCTAATCAGCTGACAATAAAATAAGTGACTAATCTTCAGTTACATGGACTGGACCTCTGTAATCCCATGAAACCTCATCAGTGAAAGTGGGAGGCAAAAAACCCTAGCAAAGAACAAGTCGTGAGCACAGAAGCAGAAGTGAGCGAAACATTCTTCGCTTTCAAGATGAAGGGGACGTGTGAAAGAACGGAGGCATCCTCTGCAAGGAGAGCAAGAACACCCCAGAATGGACACATCCCTGCAGAAACTTTCATTTTAGCTTAGTGACACAGACTTCAAACTATCGACCTCCAGAATTCAAGAATAGTTGGATTGTTTTAAATCACTAAATTTGTGGCAATGTGCTAAAGCAGCAGTAGGAAGCCACTACATTAATAGAAAGCTATTGCATCTTTTTGAATTATAGAAATGGAATATATGCAAGCAATATTTGTGACTGACTTCCAACACTTAGCTATCATGGATGTTTAATATTTGTCTATGAAATATACCTTCTTCTTCTAATGCTGCATGTACTATATGCATTGTGGAAACAGATGGCTAAATTAAAATAAAACAGATGCACAAATATACAGGTTTATATGTGGTATTGTTCTTATACGAATAGAATTTATACGTGTCTCTCTTTTTTTTTTTTTTAAAGAGAGAGGGACAGTGAGAGAGGCAGAGAAAGAGAGAAAGAACTTTATTTAGTTTTTCACATGGCCTTAGTTGCTCCAACACTCAGTTGTGTACGTGGTGCTGGGGTTTGAACTCGGGTCCTCGTGCTTGCCAGGCAAGTGCCGAAACCGCTGAACCACCGCTCCAGCTCCTGTACATGTCTCTTTTTACCCATTTACAAACATTTGAAGGATGAGACCTCTGTTTTGTCTTTCTATTCCTAGAACGTAGAAGACTTCTTGTCGTACAGATAACTATCACGTTTTGTCTACGTACCTTTATATCTATTGTGTATGCATCAACAGAGATAAACAATTATTTACTAATGTATTTTCTCTGTGCTTTTTTTATCATTATCCCAGAGGTGAAACTCTACAGCTGGTATAGTGGAAATCCTATGTTTTCAGTCTCAAGTTTTAGTAATGATAGGACTTTCCAACTAGAGGGTTCTCAGCAATCAGAATACATGTATTACACACATTACACTTTCTAACCATTTGATTATTAGCAGAACAGATTTATGTGTGCTTTTTAAATTTTATATAGCCAAGTTGTGGATGATTTAGCAGACCATTATTATTCACATATTTTCAATATCATCCTTAATATAGGCTTATGTTGCCCTATACTTCATATCCAAGTCCTGACTTAGGTAAAATTTTTATGAGTAAAGACCATTGGGATACAACATTGCTTTTCATTCCTCCAGATAGACATATGTTGCAAGAGGTCATAAATTCTTTGCAATTCAGGTTTAGAAAAGCTTTAAAAACTGGTAAGATAAATTTTAAACATCAAGAGTTTTCACTAATACTTCGTATCTTTAAAATTGTGTTACCGGGGCTGGTGTAGTGGCTCAGCGGCTACTTGCTTGCCTGGCATGTGCAAGTCCGTGGGTTCGAGCCCCAGAGCCACGTACACAATGAAGGGTCAGAGCAACAAAAATCATCGGCAAAAAAAATAAATAAAATTGATACTCTCTTTCTCTTTCTCTCTCTCACTGTCCCCTTTCTCTTAAAAAAAAAATGTGTTACCACTTAATCAGCATCACTGATGGATGCCTTCTCACAAGTAAGACATAGAAACTTACCTGCTTGACTAAAGGTACCAACACCACCCCAACATGTCTATCTTGTTTTGCTTGAAGGTAGCTTAGATCCTTCTGAAAGCAACAACACAGCATTAAGAAGTAAATAATTTACTAAGGAATTAAGTCCTGATAAAATCAGCCTATATTTATAAATTTCCTCTATTTTGGCTAAGTATCTTAATTTATTTTCCTCCATTTTTATTATCAACACTTAGAAACACAAAACAATGGTAAACTGCAAGTCACTTATTATACAGATTTTAAAATTTGCGAATGATATAAGATTTCTTAGAAATCATAATCTCTGAACTCTCACAGAAAGTTCTTGACATGAAGGAATCTGGAATTGATTAGTTAATGCTTAAAAGGAAAAAACATGGAAAAGTATAAGAACATGTGTCTTTAAGAGAAAATGTATTAAGTACCTAAAGGTATCAATGAATCTACGACAAAACTTCAAAAGAATTCACCAACTTTAAAAAGTTGGCACAAAAGGCAAAAATGAAATAGAAGCTTTCATGTCATTTCTTCTGAAGGAAATCAAGCTTGTATATGATTTTTTTCAGGAAACATGGACTCTAACTTTACTATGATAAAATGAAAAAGTATTGAAGTTTACTTTCAAGGTAAGAAGATACAGTTTTCATAAAATAACTTTTTACTTTAAACATATTCACTTAAAATGATGTTTAGAAGTTGATAGGCATGTGAAATTAAAAATGTATAAAATTAAATTATTTAATTTTGCCCCTCCCCAAATCCCCTATCTTTACCCAAACTTATTTCTCTAAATGGTGACACAGTTACACCAGTTGCATAGACTAAAATATAAAGTTTTTTTTTTGTTAGTATGTGTGTTGAGGATTGAAATGAGGGTCCCACACATGCTAGGCAAGTGTTCTACCACTGAGCTAAAAAACCTGTTAAAAAATGTTTTGAATTGGTCTTTCTTCCCATATCCCACTAGGACCAGTCTATTACCTATTTCTCTTAGCTAAGAGAGTGTGTGAAATTGATGCAACTAAGTTCTAAAAATCATAATTTTTGTCATTTTATTTCAAGTTAGCATTAATTAATCACTTCAGAAAAAAACAACTTACAAGCTATTTCCCTGCTTTTATTTTTGGTTATGTAACTTATCTCTACTCATCACCCCAAATGATGCTTCCAACACATATTTATGATCATCTAAAGTTTCTACTCACAACCTATTGATGAGTTACATTTGACTTAAAATATAACTTAAAATCTTCATAATGCTCTATAATACCCTGCAGGATACAGTGATCTACACATACCCAATAACAGTCCCTACCTTATCACCTTGCATTATTTTACCCAGCTTGTCTGTCCCTGATTTTTTGATACTTCTTGAACTTTCCAAACATATCCAATCTGAGGCACAGCTCTTGCTATTTGTCTTCCTGGAATATTCCCCACTGATCCATATTGCTTGTTTTCTTACTTTATGTAAGTCTTGTTCAAGTGTCTTCCTATTTAAGATGACTTCACTGATTGTTATAACTCGATTTTCCCCACTGCTTCATGATAATTCACTTTTCTTCTTTGTAAATAGTTTCATTAACATAATATTCATTTGTTTACTGTCTTTTCTGAGCATAAGGACCTTTATTTGTTTACAACTAATTATTTCATACCTTGTATTTAGTAAACATGTGTTCTCTAAATAGCAGGACAAATGAATAGCAATGAATGAGATAGCATAGACAGGAGGTTTAAAGTTACAAGGCACAAAGCAACTAAAAACTGAATGTGAGCTAGGGTCTATAGTGCATACCTGTGATCCCAGGGACTCTGGAGGCTGACACAAGAGAATCTCAAGTTCAAAACCAGCTTTAGCAACTTAAAGAGACTGTTTCAAAATTTAAAAAAAAAAAAAAAAGGAAGAAAAGGGCTGGGGATTTACCTCATTGGTAAAGAGCTTTTCCTGAATTTGGTCATAGCACTACCAAAAAATAAAAAATAAACAAAACAAATAAACACCTAAAATATGTGTGAGTTATTTAATTTATGGTCTTTAATACACTTGGCTAATTGCGGGGAATGCCTAAGAACAAGCATAGACCTAGAAATACATTTGACTCTTTTATACAAACTTAAACTCTATGCAATATTTGCTGTAGATTGTATAATGAATATATTATTTTATCCTTACTTCATTACTATGAAATAATTTTGGTAGCTACAAAGATAAAAGTAATGTTAATGATATAACAATTACAGATTTCATATTTACGATAAATGCTATTTATTTTACATGTACACTGATTTTAATAAATTCTATTTTACAACAAATTAATTAAAGTTTTAAGGATTTTAAATTAAGATTGTGATAACCATAATAACTTACTTATAATAAAATTATACATATTCACTCTGAAGTAAACATAAATTCAAAAGGGAAGCTGTTATACCCAATGAATTCTTTTTTTTTTTTTTTAAAGAGAGAGGGACCGTGAGAGAGAAACAACTTTATTTTTTCACATGGCCTTAGTTGCTCCAGCACTTAGTTGCATACGTGGTGCTGGGGTTTGAACCCGGGTCCTCGTGCTTGCCAGGCAAGTGCCAAAACCATTGAGCCACCGCTCCAGCACCCCCCCAATGAATTCTTATCCGTGCTCAGATCATTTTTGTAGTAAACACTAAAATGCCTCATGTTAAACAAATAAATAAATGAAAAGGAAAAACTGAAAAGGACTGAAGATTTATCTCAGTGATAAAGTACTTCTGAATTTTATTCCTAGTACCATCAGAAAAATAAACAAAAACAAAACACATTTTTTAGGAATGTTTATTCGTTTTAATAAAGTATGTGAATTATGCTAACTACCAAATGTTAAGTGCTGATTATCTGTCTATACCTAAATCTATCCTCACATTCACTGATGTGCTCTATTTTTTAATTTGTTACTTTTATTATTATTAGTAGTAGAACTGGTGATTGAACCCAAAGATGTTTTACCACTGAGCTACATCCTTAGAACTTTTTCATTTTTTATTATGAGACAGAGTCTTAGTAAATTGTTAAATTGTCAAGTATGGCCTTGAAATTGTGATTCTTATGCCTCCACCGCAAAAGTCACTGGAGTACTAGGAGTATGCCTCATTGTCAGCCATTGGTACAGTTTTACAAAAGTGCATAAATAAAATGATGTTAGAAATATTAATTTCAATCACTTGTGAACACTAATTTTTGAAATGTGTCATTTTAATGAAAATGACAACTTTCATAAAATATTGGAGTAATTGTTATTTCCTTACAATACATAGAATATATTAAGCAATATAGTGAAGTTCTTTTGGTTTATTTTGGGACTATTTGACTGAGCAATTCCCATTTTATTTTTTTAAGAGCGAAAGACAGTGAGAGAGAGAGAGACAGAGAGAATCAATTTTTATTGAGTTTTTCACATGGCTTTCCTTGCTCTGACACTTAGTTGTGTTCCTGGGTGCTAAGGTTTGAACCTGTGTACTTGTGCTTGCTGGGCAAACGCTGTAACCACCAAGCCACCGCTCCAGCGACGCATTTTCCGTTTTTAAATGGTAGGATATTTCCTGATGTGCCCAATGGCCCTTTTTGTTTTTCCTATTCATGAAATGTAAAGCCTCAAAACTTTTACTAAAAGCAATCGTCTTGTGTTTGATATTAGAATTGACTATGATTGCAAGTAAACAAATCGTATTCTTCAATCTAGTGTTTCTAGTAAATCATGAAACTTATATTATTCATTTACAGATTTTTTGTGGGTCTGCTGCTAGGAATTGAATTTGACACCTTGCACATGATAGGCAAGTGCTCTAACACTTAATTACACCACCAGCCATCCAGATTTTATATATATACATATATATACACATATATATGTGTATATATATGTATATATATAAAAAATAAAGCTTCTAGCTTTATTAGTTTGACAACCAAAATGAAGATTTAAAAACAAAAGCAAAGAAGAACAAAAAACCTACACAAACTTATTTTAATCCATATCTTAATCTGGAGATAGTAAAGAAATTTTTACTATTTCATCACATTGAAAATGTAAATCTAGTTTATAAAATATTGCCTTCACTTCCCAAGCCTATTTTCTTTCTGTATGCCACTCTGAATTTCCACCATTTTTAAGCCACAACTTAAAGAGTAGAGGAACCATTTGAAGACAAATTAAGATAAGCTAAAGTCTAATAGAATAGAGGAAAGATAGGGGAGACGGTAGGGATTATAGGAGGGAAAAGTGGAAGGGAAAAGGGGGGATTAAAAAATAAAGTATATTTTGCACCTCTAATACACTAAATAGTTCCCACATGATCAATAAAAACTGGAAAAGCAAGAAAAAAGAAGAAATAATCAAAGGGAGATCAGTAGAATAAAAGGATGTGGAGGTGAAGAGATGAAAAACAGGGGAAGTGCTTGGGAAGGATATTGGACAAATTATACTGTTATAGTATGTGCATTTATGAATATGTAACAACAAACTCCATCATTATGTACAACTATAATGCGCCAAGAAAAACGTGGGGGAAAAAACAGTAGAGGAACGAGAGACTCGGATATATGTCACCTGGTCACATAATATTTTCAAATGATTTTCCTATTTCTATTTTCAGAACTCATCGATGGTAACATGTGTATGTATTGTATATGGACATTTTCCATGAAGTTGATGGGTATATATATATCAGCAAATCCATATTGTCTAAAAGTTCTCTTTTAGTTGGTTTCTGTAAAGTATAAACACAGTTACATGTAGCTACACATATATACATAATACGTATACTATAGAACATAATTATGCACACATTTTTTTGTAGGGACATGTATTCTTACTTTGTTTTATTTTGTTTCCATCACATACTTTTGCTAAATCATTTATCTGCATCAAGGAAGTGATAGTTTCACACAATAAAGTGTTTGACATTTTTCAAACAGAACCCTCCAAGGGTTCATGGATATTTTTGTACAAAAATCTGACTTGGCAAATCTGAATCTGACTTCTGTGCCTCTGTTGTTTGTGAGTCTTCTTTCCATAACTTCATGGAAGGCTAATTGAATTTGATTTGAGTCCAGATCAGATTCAGAGGGGAGAAGAGTCAGTTTGGAGAATCAAACTTTTCACTAACACCTGCCTTTAAACTCCATTAAAGTTGATTAATCCTGAATAAGGTGGAAGGAACTGTCCACCCTAGCGAAGGAGGGGATTAAAAAGGAAGACTTTTATATTTGCATAATGTAATTGGTGTTTCTGTGGGAGCCTGTTTAGTCTGAAGTCAGCAAGGCTCCTCCAAGCAGCTGCAGCTTAATGCAAATTTGCCAACATTTTATCTTGTTAGCTTCTGGGTCTAAATTTCATGCCATTTTCTCTCCCACCTTAAATAAAATTACTAAGAACACTATTCCTGCATAAATTCCTCTGGCACAAAAATTAACAAGAATTCTTTGGGAATGAGGGAGCATCTGGAAGCAGCTGTAAGTGGTGAGACTCCACCCTGCCCCCTGGGATGGAAATCACTTGCAGCCTTCAATTCAGTGTTCAGCAGTGAGTGGGGCAAAACTCAGGTCATGTTGGTGAAATAGAAAACATGCATTATCATGTACAAGGGTATGAAACCCAGAGGGGGCAAATGACTCTCTGAAAGCCACCCCTGATGAGTAGCAGTCACAAAAATGGGCTTTGGGTTAGGCATGGTGGTGCACTACAGTAATCCTGACTACTTGGGAGTTTGTGCAGAACTACTGCAAGTTCAAGGCCAGCCTTGGCAACAAATTGCGACTCTGTCTCAAAATAAAGAATGAAAAGCACTGAGGATATAGCTTAGGAATAAAGCACCTTGGCGTCAATCCCCAATTCCACAAAAAAGGGGTCTGCATATATTGTGCAGTTACTAAATCATTTTACATATATCTGTTTCCTCAAACATGTATCACTTATTTATAATGAAAATATTGAGCGACCTATTGTATGGCCTCTTAAAAAGTATAGCACATTATTGTTATATATAGTCACACTACTGTACAATGGCATTCCAGAACTATGTGCTGCTATGTAAATGTAACTATGTGTTATGTAAATGTAACTTGGTAGCCATTGATCAACATTTCCTCATCCCTCCCCAGCCTCTTGTACACAACACTCTACTCTCAACTCTGTGCGATCAACTTTTTAACTTTGCACATAAGACTGAGGTAATTTGATACTTTTCTTTCTGAGCCTGGCTTGTTTTACTTAGCATAATGAACAAGATTCCATTATTTTTTATTTTTTATTTTTTAATGACTCAATGGTATTCCATTGTAAAAATGGACATTTTTTTTATCCATTTATCTGTTGAAAAACACTTAGGTTACTTCAGTTATTGTGAATAGTGCTGAAACAAATATTGGAGCGCAAGTAACTCTTGGACATACTATTTCCTCTTCTTTTTAAAGTACCCAGAAGTAGGAATGCTAAGCCACATGGTTATTCTATTTGTATGTTTTTAAAGAATCTCCATACTGTTTTTCCATAATGGCTATGCTAGATTACACTTCCACCAACAATGTACACATATTCCTTTTTCTTCATATCCTTGTCTACACATGTCATATTTAATCATTTTGATTATAACCATTGTAACCTAGTTCAGACAACGTCTCATTTTGATTTTGATTGACATTTCTATAATGGTTAGTGATTTAAGCATGTTTTTTTCTTATATTAATAGGTTATTTGTATATCTTCTTTTGAGAGACATCTATTAGGAATCACCACCCATTTTTATTAAATTATTTTTTGGAATGTTTTATGTATTCTTAATATTAATCATGTGTTAGAAGCATAGTTTGTTTCTTCACTCTGATGACTCTGTCACTATTATTTCATAGTGATTTGAAATAAGTAGATTTCTCTGAACAGTTTGAACATCATTTTTTAATAAAATTTGTGTTTTTGGTACAGGGATTGAACCCAGTAGCACTTACCCACTGAGTCATATCCCCAACCCTTTTTATTTTATTTTTTTAAATTTATTTTGAGATGAGATCTCACTAAGTAGCTTAGGTCCTCCCTAAGTTGCTGAGGCTGGCCTTGAACCCACTATCATCCCACCTCAATAGGAGGTGGGAATACAGGTGTTTTTAGTTTGGACATTTTGATATTGATTCTTCCACTTCATGAATACAGGACAAATTTTCTTGCTTGCTTTCTTTCTTCTCTTCAATTTCTCTGAATATTTTAATCATTTTCTATCTATCTTTTACCACATTGGTGAAACATTTCCAGGTATTTTATTTTAAATTATATTTTGCTTATTATTTTTACATTAGTCTGTTCTATTTTAGATACCACAATATTTGCATGTGTAGTATCTCAGTTCTTTGAGTTCCATATGTTGTTTTTTCTAATTATGCTCTTTCATCAGCCTTTCTTATTGCTTACATCTTTTTATCACTTTCCATAATCCACCTAATTATATTACTACCATTTTCTTATCAACATTTAATTTGTCATTTCCCATCTTTTCTGTCATTCAATTGGATGTTTAAGTTTTATTATAGAAGATTTGTTTTTCATTTTCTTCAAATTCAATAGGGATTATTCTCAAAAGCAGAATACATTACTCATTATTTTTATTATTCACTCTTTTCGTTTGGGTAGCTGGACTGGGTTTCTCATAATTGTAGTTAGACAGGTCATCACTTGCCAAATGTGGCAGTACATGCTAAGGTTCAGACTATCTTAGGTTCCTTTTAAATTAATGCTTAATTTCATTAGAGTACTCTTGTATTAAGTTGGAGTGTTTTCTAAAACTTGTAGTTAACTACCAGGTATCATGATCAATGCTTTTCCAGTGATATGTACCTGCCAACAGTATCTGCATAATTTCACATGGTTCTTTTTGACTGGAAAAACATATATGAATTCTCACCCTTTTTGCTCAGAGGCAATTTCAGTTCTGAATTTCACGCCTCACTTTCGGCCTTTGCTGAGATTATATGCATACTGTACAAACTGCCCACATGTAGCTTGCTGCCTAGTTTCCTTAATAATAATAATAATGATATTTGTTCATATACATCTTTTAGCAGTGATGGTGTGTGGCCTCAACACATCTCAATGGCTACTGAACTCTTAAATTTTTCCCACTGCTGATTTTGGTAAGCATACATAAATATGTAGATTAAGATATGGATTTACATGTTAAAATAGATTATTGGTATTTGCTTACAAGGTTTTGCTTGTTATTTGTTAAATTTTATTTTATTCAAAAAGAATAGTGAGAGGCTGGAGCGGTGGCTCAGCAGTTATAGTGCTTGTCTGGCATGAGCAAGAAGTCAGGTTAGAACCACAGCACCAGTCTCCCCTCCTTCTCTATAAAAACCCATGTGCCTTAGTAATAAACGGATTCTGAGCTGCCAAAAAAAAAAAAAAAGAACCACAGCACCAGGTAAACAATACGGTGTCCTGCAATGAAAGTCACATGAAAAACTAAATAAAATTGATTGTCTCTTTCTCTCACTGTCTGTTTCTTTAAGAAAAAAAAAATGGAATAATGCTACCTATAAACCAAGCACTTGATTCTTTTTATTTATTTCTCTGTGTTCTATTTTGCTGATAGGGAAACAATTGGTGATATTGTTTCTCCTACTCATATATTATTTATCACAAGGTGATACTTTGTTCTAAATTTATTAGAAAACATTATATTGGCTGCATTGATGCTCCAAAAGGTGCTTATTATGGCAAACTGTCCTCCAGCTTTATATTGAAGAAGCACAGTAGTATGGGACAAGGAAAAAATTTTTCTTTAATTCTTCAAAATGTCTTCCTTTTAAAAAGTTATTCAGAATGAATTTCCACTCTTTCATGTGATATGCTAATCTGAGTGTTCATTACAGGATATTGTTTATGTACTTTGAAAACTACTTGGGAAGCATTACATGACAGCTGTCTTCTTAATACCCTCACAGAAATTAGTTCTTCTATTTCAGGAAACTCCCAGTGATCCCAATATGGTTCCATAAATAAATATGTAAATCTATTTCAGAATCATCCACAGACTGTATATTGTAGATGTCTGTCTGTGATTGAAAATACTTGTGTGCTAAAATATGTACCTGTACACAATGATGATATGCAAATGGTTTAACTTGATATAATTGAAGCAATTAAAACTAATGATGCAATAAAAATAAAAGACAGGTAGACATACTTGCAAAACTTATTCACAGTAATAACCATTCTACAATTACATTTTCTTCAATAAAGTTAAAATTTTCATTAAAGAACACCATTCAATTCACTAATTTAAATATTTATGTTATAAAATAAACATCTGCTTATAGTAATGATCATTTTTTACTGTTTTAACACTAGACATTGAGAAAATTCCTTCAAAGGATAAAATAAAATAGGGACAAAATTAAAAAAACAAAGATTCATAGTTTGAAGTCATGGTTGAGAATGTAAAAAATCAATAATGAGTTGCATAAACTAAACTATGAATGCTATTTTGTAAATATACATTAAATTATTATATAACACTACTTATTATCCTTGATTGATTGGTGATTCCTGTGTAAGTGGAGAAAGAAATACGTTCTAAATCAGTGCATTTGTCTTTCTGTGCAATTGATCAGAATAAACATTGTTAAAACTTTCTTTCTTGAATATATACTGCAATTTTAAAAAGCAGCATATTGATATATTATTTTAGTGCTCCTATGTTTCACTTTTGTGAAAGTAACATTTCTCCATAGTACAAATGCTGTACAGACAAATCATTCAAAACTTTTTATTGTGGTCTACTTTCCATTTCCATCTAGTAATACAGTTTAGTAACATGAGGGTTTTAAACACATTTTGTACATTTATGTGTAGTGCGTAATGACTGTTGAAGTATTAAATAAATGTTTAAAACAAAAGAATAATATTGTTATCAGTTACATTGTTAAATATATTCATAAATGATTGCATGTGTTTTAGAAGGAAATAATAATTCACAGATGTATGTAACTGTGATTTAGAATGATAGCTATATCCTTTTGCAGTTAGTGAATTAACATCAAAAATTAGGTTCTACAAAACTATTTTTAAAACTTAAATTGCTTAATAGCATATTTGTTTCATGAAGCATTGCATTAATTTTCAGGAAAAACTATCCTGCAGATTTTCAGAGCCGTGTAGAAAATATCCTCCAATCAGCATGAGATAGAAACTGTTACTCTCGTTAACAGACTTTAAACCCATTTAGAAAGGTTATTCTGGTTTAGTTTTTAGTTAGATGAAGTGCCCTATTTCTCTTTGCAAGTCCAATCTTTATTTCAAGAGAGAGAGATTTCTTCACAATCAATCAAATAACTTGTGGTAAATATTTTGTGATTTGATATTTTATATAATAACTTTAGTCAAATAGCAAAATATCCACATTTCCATCAAAAATGACCAGTTGACTTAGAACACAGACAGTGCAAAAAAGAAATTACTTTGCATACACACACTAACTGGATTATTATATGAATGATTTACATTCATTAATACATCTATTTCCATATAAAACAGTTCACATAGAATTGTTATAATATGTACTTAATTAATGTTTAAACTTACATATTATATAATTTCTTTTAATTTTTCAAAATTATTTTCTAATGGGAAAAACATAAAGTACATAATAAAATTATTGCTTTTCTTATCCTATTTACTGTTTGAGATTTCCAATATCAACATAACTTTCTTCACGATGCTAAAATTTTGTCAGGAATTTGTAAGTATTATTATTTTCAAAATATTTTTCTTATTAGCAAGTGCATCATAAATTTTATTTATTGAAAATAATATCAAATAGAGAGGTATAAACAAAACAATAATTTCTCAAATAATCACTTAATTATCCCTTATTTTTCTATTAATGCTTTATTTTTTGTTTATGTTTTTCAAATTTTTTACTATTAATCCCTTTTTTGTTATATGGTTTAATGATACAAAAACAGATTGTGATCAAGATATAAGAAAATCAAGACCGTATTTTAGATTAATTAGTAGGACTTTTATTTATTGAAATCCCCCACTTTTTTCCTACAGCATGGCCTTTAGGCATTAATCAGTGTTAAGTTGTTGCTTCTAGCAAATCTTTTGCTTCATTGATTTTATTGCTGTTTTAGGGAAATCCACCTTTGAGTAATTCAAACTCTTGATTCTCCTATGAACCATTCCAATTTTGGCTTTCCCAGCAGATGGACTCACACCTAAAATGAGGCTAGCTTCTCATCGACTCATTTTCTCTTCACATCTTGCTTTGCAGAAGGATGCAGGCTAGGAATTGGAAAGGGAGTCTGCATTGCAGTGACTGTGTTACTTATTCTAGAGGTTTTTCACTTTTTTGACTATGAGGACAAAGTATTTTGATTTAAAAGTTAAACAAGTTTCAACCTTTTTGCTAGTACATTACAATATATTTGGAGATAGGCATGGTATTGCATGCCTGTAATCTCTGACTCTGAAGGCTGAGGCAGGAGGATTCAAGCTTGAGGACTACCTGGGCAGGTTAGAGAGAACTTGTCTCAAAATAGATATAAAAAGGACTGAGGAATAGACTCTGTTGTAGAATACCTCTAGGATCAATCCCCAGTACTGAGGGAAAATCTACAGAGATATATATCTATATGTGTAAATTTTTGATAACTTTTAAATATAATACCTAAGAAATTATTTATGAATTTTACATACTAGGGATTACAGGAAGTTGTACTAAAATTTGGAAAGATTTAAAAAAGCTTTAATTATTACAAAGATTCATTTTATAAGTTTCTGCAAAGCTAAGAATGGGTTGTACATTTTAAAATAAAAATCACTTAATTGATAGAAATTCATATGGTAACAAAAATCACAGATTGAATTGTATATTTAAATATATTTAGATAAATTTACATATATATAGGAAACATGTATTTTTAAAATAAGGTCAATAGTTGTTGTTATCCTCCAAGTTTAATTATTGTATGATATTATTCTGACTTTTTTCCTAAATCTTTGAATTGCTCATGCATTTGAGAAATAATTGGAATTTTAAAATTTCTTTGAATTCCTTAAGCAGGTTCTATCTCATGTTAAGAAACAAGTATGTTTTTATATGTGCTTACCTTAGATCTATTTATATATACATATATCAATCAAAATAGAGTATATAATTATTTATATATTTCATTAGCAAATATTTATTGTATACTTATAGGAAATAAATACATTTCATATACACCACTTATTAATATTCAATATGTAATATTATGTTTTACTTCAATATGAAGAAATTTAAAAAATCATAAATTTTATGTAATCTGCAGAAATAGTTTAAAATGAATAACACAAAAAATCACACCATAGAATAATTCTTGGAATATGTTATATCGTTAATGTTTCGATTCATTTCTTATATCAAACATTTCAATTACCGCAGACATTTCAATTTCTCCAAAAATATTATGGACATTTGTGGATATTTACTAGGACTCTTCATTCTGTGAAATTTGTGAAAAAGATATTGTGATAACCATAATGGGCTAAAGAAAGCTAAAAAAATGATTAAATAAGAAAATTTTAAGTAACGAAAAATGTATTGAAGTTTCTTTAAATTTAGGTATGCTATGGACATTCCCATTGTTCATTTTTGGAATTGGAAAGCTGAAATATGAATAAAGTTTAATATGATGCAACTTAAAATACTTCTCTCTATATCATCTTGTAGGAAGCACACAACTACATGCCACCAAAAGAAATAGACCACATATCAGTAAACCAAGTAATCTGTTAGTCAGTGTTTCGTTACCATGACAAAATACCTAGTAAGTACAAATTAGAGGAAAATAAGTTTATCTTGTGCTCATAGTATCAAAGGTTGAGCAGATGATAAACAACTCTATTGCTCTGGGCCTGAGATGAGGCAGAACATCATGCAAAAAAGCAGGACAGAGAAAAACTGCTCATTTCATAGCAGCTAAGAAGCAGAGAGAAGAAAGAGCCAGGGGGAGAAGATACTGTCCCCAAAGACATACAACTGTGACTCACCACCTCCAACTATGCCCCACCTACTTAGAGTTATTACCAAATATATTAGTCCTTTCCAATAGTTAATCCATCAAATGGATTAATCTGCTAATTAGATTATATCTCTTATAAAGCAATCATAAATTTTGGGGGGACATCTCGTGTCCAAATCATAACACAATCCAAGTATTATGACCCAAAATTAGTACAATAGAACACTCTTCCTCCACCATCTGTGTTCACGTTCACAAACACTACAACTCTGAAAATAACACAAAACATTCTCAAATTCTATTAGACATAGAGTCAATTATAAACTATCTACAACACTATAGACAAGAATAGAAGACAATCTATTGGAAAAAATTGCATGAAAGTTATTTCTGATAAATATCAGGGCTT
>PVKS010009819.1:0-12204 GCA_004027875.1 Aplodontia rufa
TTTCTCTTTTCTTTCATCTCTTTTGATTTTTGTTTGTTTGCTTCTACATTAGAGATCCAAATAGAACTTTTTCTGCTTCTGTGACTTTTTGAGACTGGGCTCATTCATTTGGCCTAACCATTTCCCCACAGTTTTTGTTGAAACAACTTTAGGAGGGAGGATTAAAGAAAGATTTTCAAGCTGTACACAGCACCATTTGTGAATCACTGCTTTCCCAGAGCACTGTGCTAGTGCTGGAAAGGGGACAGAGTGGGTGGTGTACAAGTGACATGGGCTCATCTCTCCCAGGTGCAGATCAAAATGAGATCATACAGGTGGACTGAAACACTAGTTTGAGCTCACTGTTATTCACACACCAGCTATACCACCACATGTATTCTTAAAAGGTGGGTCATATACCAATTGATTGTTCCAATATTGAAGGCTGTAAAAAAATGATCATTACTACCTAGGAAAACATGGATCTTTAAAATTCTGGGTGTAAACTGGGTGCAGTTGCACACACCTGTAATCCCAGATACTTGGAAGGCTGAAGCAGGAGGTTTGTAAGTTTGAGGCCAGCTAGGAAACTTAGTGAGACCCTGTTTCGAAATTAAAATTAAAAGAAGGGCTAGGGATATAGCTCAGTGGAAGAGCACCCCTGGGTTCAATCCATGACTATGTAAAAGCAAAACACTACAGTTTAAAGGGAATAACTTAGTGAACAGAGCTCTAAAAACCAAGATCAAAGGTCTCAGTCTCCATTCTTCCCCTGCCCCTGTACAGCCGCATGATCTGGACCTCCACTCCTCTAATTGAAGGTGACAGGAGCCACCAGCTTCTATCTTAAGAGAATGATTGACTGTAAGTCAAATTAACTCTGTGTCTTAACACTAATTATTCAAAGAGGCAACTAAATCAGTAGAAAATGAAGGCCTTGGTTTCAACAATCTTTAAAGAAAATCTTTCTCAGGATAAAGTAAAGGAGTCTTTCTGGGAATGACTTTTAATAAGAAGCATTTTTTTCTAGTGAAGAATTCTGATTAAGAGTAAAGACATGTGTTTTTCTTTGACAGACTATCTTAGTAGCTGTTCAAAAGTAAAACTGGTAATTGCCTGGCCTTAAAAGCTGGTTGTTTTAGTTTTGTCAGGAAACCTAATGTTATGTGAAGAGCTGTGAAAAATTAGAGCAACCATGACCTTTGATTATAAACTAACTAGGAGTGGAATTTGGATAGGAGCAGCTTGCTGTGGTTCCTCATAGGATATCATGAAAAAAGCTGTGATCCCACTTGCAGGCGTGGATTCTGGATAGAAGTGGGCTGCTTGAAGGTACTCATGTGTGCTCCCTCTTGGGAATGAGCAGATCTAAGGAATGCTGCTTTCACAGTTGGAGATACGCCAAAATCAGGGTGGAGGCCTGCAAGTCATTGTAAGTGTCAAAGCTCATGTGTGCTGGGAAACAGACCAGAGCCAAGATATGTCAAACAAGGCCAGGGTGATTAAGTCACCTCTGAGGCATAAAATACGAGCCAGGCCTCAGAAACAGAAGCAAATTGGAACCAAGAAATCCAGCTCTTAGCCAAGGTAAAGTCAAGAACCGAAGCAATACTACTCTGAACAAAGGAGCAAGAACTAATGTTTCATAAGAATCCAACATGTGATGGGCATTGTCCCTTTACCTACAGCCTCAGGTGTGGACAGAAGTCCTAAGAGGTTGTTGATAAGGATAATGACAGCTCGGAAGAGATTTAGTAACCTGCCAAAGATCACTTAGTTATAAACCATAAATCATATCTTTGACTTCAGAGCTAATGATTCTTCACTACCATTACCTTGCTGGGGAAAAGAGAATGAATAAGAAATATTCCACGTATCTGGATTTAATTCTGTAACAACTTTGTAGTTTCCCTTGAGTTCACATTAGAACTTGGATCTTAGGGGCCTGAAAGCCTGGTCAGGTCTCTTGTCTCCCTACCCTCAATCGTTCCTTTGTGGACGTAGCTACAAGCCTGCTGAACTCCCCTGTGTAGAGTATGTTGGTCTCCATTTTTTTCTGGATTTTAAATCTTTAAACCCATTGCCAGGAGCATTTGGCTAATACTGACAGACCTTCTGGACGAGGTGCAGATGATATTTACGAACCCTTCAGGGAGGGCCTTGGCTGCACTCATTAAGTCCAGTTTCATGACAATTAAGAATTCGGAACACCAAAAGCTTATAGGAACTTGACACTGCGTTTCTCCTAGGAACGCAGTGTGAGCTGGGACTTTATATAACACAGTTTTCTCAAATGAGAGCTGGACATATGCAAAATGCATAAGATGGGGAAAATTATAATAGTTATAAAGATTCATAATAATTTTATCATCCTTGCACACACTTTGAATCAATACACCAAGTTTTATGAAAGCTCACAGGAACCTTTAAAAAGAAAAGAAGAAAATTTAACTTTACTGGCTTGTATGGCATTTTCTCTCATTGATAGCCTACAAAAATCAAACCCAATTCAGTTGAGATTTATTGTTATTATATTAAGTTGGCAAATAATTGCATTTTTTTTTGTACTGGGGATTGAACTCGGGGGTGCTTAACCGCTGAATCACATTCCCAGCCCTTTTTTAATATATATTTTAATTTGAGACAGGGTCTCACTAAGTTGCTGAGGCTGGCTTTGAACTCACAATCCTCCTGTCTCAGCCTTCCTAGTTGCTGGGAGTACAGGCCTGTGTCACCACGCCTGGCTTGATATGTTTTGAAGTATATATACATTGTGGCTAATTAATGTACACATTATCTCACATTCTCATTAATTACCCTAACATTTTTGCTATGAGAACCCTTGACATTCACTCTCAACATTTTTCAAGAAAATGATATATTATTATGAATTATATTTACCATGTTGTACAATAAATTTCCTGAATTTATTCCTTCTATCTTTTGATCTTTCCAACCACCCCAATCACCCAACCCTTGGTAGTCACCACCCTACTCTCTACTTCTGTACAATCAGCTTCTTAATGTTACACAGGAGTAAGTGAGATCATGGTATTTGTCTGAAAAACACAATGTTTTTCAGATTCATCTGTGTTATCACAAATGACAGGATTTCTTAACTGTGACTAAATAGTACTCCTGTGTGTGTGTGTGTGTGTGTGTGGTGTGTGTGTGTGTGTGTGTGTGACACATTCTTCATCAATCCATCAGTTAGTGGATACTTGAGTTGTTTCCTTCTATTGGGATTGTAAATAAAGCTGCCATGAAGGCAGGATCACCACATCTCTTTAACGTTCTGCCTCCATTTCCTTTGGATACATACCCATTGATAGGATAGATGGATCATGTGGTAATTCTGCATTTAAGTTTTTGAGGAAGCTCTGTACTGTTTCCATAATGGCTATACTAATTTACAATCCCAACAGCACACACAGAATCTTTTCCTCCATGTCCTAGCAACACTTTTTTCTTCTTGATAACAACAATCTAATGGGTGCAAGGTGATTTCCTCTTGTCGTTTTGGTTTGCATTTCCCTAATGATTAGAGATATTGAGCATTTTTTCACATATCTGTCAGCAATTTGTGTGTCTTCATTTGAGATATGTCTATTCTGGTCCTTTCCCATTTCTAAATTAGATTATTTGTATTCTTTATATGGAGTCGCTTGAGTTCCTCTTATATTTTGGATATTAACCCTGCTTGTCTAGTTTGCAAATGTTTTCTCACATATTATAGTTGTCTTGTTGCCCTGTTGATTGTTTTATTTACTGTGCAGAAGTTTTTCAGTTTGATAATCCAATTTGTCTACTTTTGCTTAGGATTTATTATTGATTGACATTATTGATGCTGTCGTCTCAGAATTTCAATATGACTTTAGAGTTTAACAGAGTACAACAGAATGTTAGAAACTAAAATTTGATCCAGAAATCTCTATTCATTGACTTTACAAAACTGCTTGTTGTTCTCTGGTCTGGGACTTATTTAGGTATTAAACATTTTTAACTGCCGTGGGGGGTCACTCATATCCTAAAGTTCTCTATCTGACACATAATTGATTTTGTCCAAATTGATGAGATTATCTGGCAGATTCTTTCTGACCGGTGAAGTGAAGAACTGCAAGCATAATAGGTTCAGGCTTAATCAGTTTTATGTAGCCATGCTTGAGTACTTAATAAAGGACAAAGAAGTTGGCAGCAGAAAGTTTCCCTGAGAAACTCTTCCAGTGCAACTGATTTAGAACATGATTAAAAGTCCTTTGTACAGTAAATCCGGAGCTGCTGTATGCTAATGACGACGCTCTTAAAGCCCGTAGGTAGGAAGTGCAAAGGATCATTGAGCCTGGTGGGTGCGGAATTTGCACTGACCCAGAGAATAAACCTGAGGGATGGATTAGGTCACAGCCCCTACCAAGGAACCCTTAGCCAAAGACTCTCAGCGACAGCGTAGGAGAAAGCAACATCTGTGAATTTGGCCACATTGGCTGGGCATCATCCTTTAGCTATCTCGTTGCCAGGAAGTCAGATGGATCCTTGAGGAGGCTGGCATCCAGGGGTACCGCCAGGGCATCTCATTCAGATCAGGGGCTCCTCGGAGATTCCTGAACAGAGCTTACCTAACATGTATTTTCACCGTGAGGTCCATCACAGTCTTCTTGGGTGTTATGACACTACACAGCACTTCAGTTCAAAGTTTGGAGCCAAGTTAAAAACAAAAAGTACAGAAATGTCAGAAACGTGGAACTAAAGACGCTGTAAGGACTGTTTCTCACAGTGGGGGCTGAAACATGAAGGCGGAGCTCCATCTTGTGCAGCCTCACTGGGGATATGTCCATTGGGTGGCTCAAAGTGTTTGCTTCTCCGTGCGTGTGCATATCCCTGAGAGGGTGCTGATACTGTCTCAAGGATTGCAAGTGAACATAGTGATAGCAAACTCACAAATATACACTCTGCAAATAATGAGGATTGCCTATGCATATGACACACACCAGGCCCAAGCACCCATAACCACATAGCCAAACCTTATATCATCCCCACTTCCTGTAAACCATAGTTAAAATCATAAATGAAACACGAAATGCCATCTTTATGTCCTTGCAGTGATTCTGTGAAATGAAACCAACTGGTTGCAGTCAAATCAGCTTGAGAGCTGAGCTTGCCTTAATGAGATTGTTGATCTTTGACAAGCAGTCAAAGAAGGTCAACGCACTTCCTCCGCGATGCTCTGCTCCAGCTGAGGAGAAAGGCTTTTGTCCACTTTGCAGTTTAGGTCTCCACACTGTTTTAGGTTCCACACTGTTCCTTTGTGTGCACAATACATTTCTATCATTTTCTAATTTCATCCGATTTTGTTTGGGGCATTCTTTTAAACAAGAATTATTTATTTAGCGCTCATCTCAGTTCTCCAAAATTGATATTATTATTCTGGTTTCTGTGTTATGGGAACGTAAATGGAAGTTTAGGTGGGCAAAGAAATTGATTTAGGTCACATACTAAATGGAAGATCCAAGATTCTGACCTCAGCTGTCTGATGTATGACAATTGCATTGTCACCCCTTTCCTGCAAAAATATTGCAACCTTTTTGGTTTGTTATTAAGGAATTCATTTGTTGAACAATCAAACATGCTTCTAACAAAACAATATAATGTATATATATTCTGAAAATTAGATTTACCCCCTAGAGCCCCCCCAATTACCCACCCTTGTCCCTCCCCCCATCCTTCCCAATACATCTCTGTGAATGCCTTAGGTTGTATGTCACTACACCTTTTCAGGGTTTAAAACATGAGAACTGACCACCTTTCAACGTTTTGAAATTATCAGATCATGCAGCCTCAGATCTGGATCTTGTAGGACCTGAAAATTGAAATTGAGCATTGCTCAGGTAGGTTCTCAGAACTTGAGAAGATTCACATCGGTCAGAAATGTCAGTGGGTACCAAAGTGCTTCTGCCATTTCATCGAGATGTGCGTCTTTGCAGTGTCGCTAGGACTCATTTTGGTTTTTTGCAATGCTGTGAAGGACTGAAACATAGAAAGTCATCAAAGATAATTTTCTTTTCAGTTTCAGGATGGTCTGATTCAGAAGGAATCATCTATCAATGTAACCATTTCTAAAAATACTAAAAGTGAAAAAGAAAAACTCAAGTCTAGCAAAGTCCCTGAGCAACCCTTGGGTTTTTGCCACTTCTATGCCAAGATATAAAGATGTACCTTAGAATTTTGGTTTTTATCTAGCTAAAACAATTAGGAAACCCTGAGGGTTTTAATATCCCTGCTTTTAGCAACTTGGTAGTCATGGATAATGTTAGTTTCATTGTACTCTTTCAAATCAATTAACAGAGTCCTTCAAAACTATAGGAAAGATATTGTCCTTTTTTAGGTGAGCTCTTGTTTTGTGATTTTGAAAGTGTTTTTATTAGTGCATTGTAGTTGTAGTGGGGTTCATTTTGACATAATAATATGTGCGTGGAATATAAATTGCTAGAAGATATTGACAAATTTCCAGACACATGTGACCCACCCAAATGTAACCTTGAGGATGTAGAAAACCGAAACAGACCAACATCAAGCAATGAGATTAAGCATCAATTAAGACTTCCAACAAAGAAAAGCCCAGAACCAAATGGATTCACAGCCAATTTCTGCCAGATTTTAACAGAACTTACACCAGTCTTCCTCAAATCATTCCATAGAACAGATTGAAACAGAAATAGAGAGAGAGAAGACTCCCAAATTCATTTTATGAAGCCAGTATCACCCTAATACCCAACACAAGACATATCAAAGAAAGAAAACTACAAAACAATATCTCTGTTGAACACAGGCAAAAAACTGCTTAATAAATATTTGCAAGGGTGATCAGCAGAAGCAAGGGACCAGGGGACTAGAAGAGCAAGAGGGACAAGGCTGGGAGTAGATATTGGCCAAATTATACTGTGCTTTGGTATGCACATATGAACATATAACAACAAACCCCACAATGATACACACTTTAATATCCCAATAAAAAATAAGATAAAATACTAGCAAACCACATTTGAGAACACATTAAGAACACAGTCCACCATCATCAAGGGCGTTCCATTCTAGGAATGCAAAATAGATTCAACATACACAAATCGATAAATGTGATTTGCCACATAAACAGAATCAAGGACAAGAATCCCCTGATGGTCTCAATAGATGCACAAAATAGCCATTGACAAAATTCAGCACCCACTCATGTTAAAAAATGCGGAAGAAACAAGAGATACAAGAGATAGGAAGAACTTATCTCAACATTATGAAGGATGTATATGACAGACCCAAAGCCAATATCATACTGAATGGAGAAAAACTGAAAGCATTTTCCTCTAAAATCAGGAATAAGACAAGGATTCCACACTTACTCACTCTTATTCAATATAGTTCTTAGAACTCTAGCTGGTGCAATCAGGCTACAGAAGGAAATTAAAGGGATATAATAGGAAAACAAGTCAAATTATTTGTTGAAGCCGTGATCCTATGTCTTGAAGAAGAAGGTGGAGAAGGAGGAGGAGGAGGAGGAGGAGGAGGAAAACTACCAGAAGACTTCTAGAGCTGATAATTTCAGCAAAGGAGCAGGATATAAGATCAACATTCTTATCAATAGCTTTCCTCTTCTCCAATAATGAATCTGCTGAGAGAAGAATTAGGAAAACTATTTTATTCACAATAACCTAAAAACAACACAACAAAAACATGGGAATAAATCTAACCAAGGAGTAAAAGACTTCTAGAATGAAAAATAAAGAAAGAAATTGAAGAAAAGTGCAGAGATTGAAGGATATTCTTTTGAGTCACTGTTCAGTAACAAAGCAGGCAGATAATTTGTGGCATTCTGCAGGGAAACACACTCAAACTTTGCACATCAGAAATAGAATCGAGGTACCTGCCCAAGGAGACAATCAATTAATTTTGCTACTTACACCTCCAGAAGCAGTGATCCATGAACTGGTATTCACTAGATGTTATTTAAATGTAATCATTGAAATTCGGTTTAGTCCTTATTCATTAAAATATGATGGTTAGGAGATACTGGGGTCCTGGATCACCCTTTTCAACTTGGGAAGTTAAGTTGCAAAAATGAAAAGAGAGCACAACAGTCAGAACTCCTTTTAACTCCCCTCCTCACTGTAAAATTTGGCAAGGAAAACCCCGCAAAACCAGACAATAGAGTGTGTGTGTGTGTGTGTGTGTGTGCGTGCGTGCATGTATGTGTGTGTTTTAAAGTCAGCTTGAGCATATTCTTTATGAACGTATTGATTTTCCTGCTTTATTAATTAATAAAAATTAAATAAAAAATTCATTTTTTAAAATTCTACATATTAATACTATACAATGTGATGTTTTGATGTGAGTACACACACAGGTAAGCTAATTGACATATACATCACCTTACATAGATAGTTGCTTTATTGTGCACACACATGTGCATGTGATAAGAATCTTCCAGATTTGCCAGCTTAGCAAATTTCATTTTCACAGCCCAATATTATTAGCTGTAGCACCTGCTGTACATTACATTTCCAGGACTTACTCATCCCGCATAACTGAAACTTTGTACCCTTTGACCATCATCTCCCCGTTGCCCCACCCCATGCCAACCACCATTGTATTCTTTTTTTGTGAGTTTGACTTCTCAGGACTCCACATATAAGTGAGATTGTGCCATATATGTCTTTCTGTACCTGATTTATTACATTTAACAGAACTTAACTCCAGGTTCATTTATGCTGTGGCAGATCACAAGAGTTTTGGCCGCATTAAGGGTGAGCAATATCCCAAAGGGTGTGTATACCACCTTCTCTATATCCTGCATCCCTCAGTGGGCACTTAGATGGGTTATTAGCTACTGTGACTAAAGCAGTATGAACAGAGGCGTGTAGATATAGCTTCAAGACACTTATTGCTTCTACTTGTTTGGTGGTTATTATTATACGCCAAGAATCGCCATTGCTGCTCATGTGAGAATTCGATTTTCAAGGTTTTGAGGAACAGCCATCCTATTTCCTGTAAGTGCTATTATCCATATAGTATTTAGGCTTTGCTTTTCTCTGCATCCTCACTAATTCCTTATGTGCTTAATACAGCAGTCACTGTAGCAGACATTAGGTGATATCCTGCTATGGCTTCGATTTGCATTTCTCTGAAGATTAATGATGTTCAGCATTTTTAAATATACTTAATGGATATTTGTATGTGTTCGTTTGAGAAATGCTGTTTAGGCTCTTTGCCCATATTTTTATATCAAGTTATTTGTATTCTTGCTATTATTTGTGTTCCTTATGTATTTTGGATTAACCCCTCATCAAATAGCTTTAAGTTTCTTACTTTTACTTTCTACTTTTTGTTTCTGTTGCCTGTGCATTTGGTACCATAGTCAAGAAATCATTGCCAAGAACCATATCAAGATCTTCCCCACATTTTCTTTCTTTCGGTACTTTTAAAATTCTGGTCTTAACAGTCTTTAATCCATCTTGATTTGATTTTTGTATCTTGTGTGAAATAAGGGTCCAATTTCATTGTGCATGTGGATATTCAAGTTTCCTAAAATTCTTTTTATTACAGACATGATATTTTCCCCATTGAATGTTCTTGGCACCTTGGTTGAAGAAAAATTGACTAGAAATGTGTGAATTTATTTCTGAGCTATTTAGTTCCATTGGTCTATACTATGTTTTGTGCCAGTACTGAGCTGTTGGGATTACTATAGTTTAATAGCGTAGTGGCCCTTCATATCTGTGGGTTCTGTTTCCAAAGCTTCCAACCATAAATGGAAAATATTTGGGAAAAAATGACATATATGTACAAACTGTTTTTCTTGTCATTATTCCCTAAACAGTACAGTATAGATACTATTTACATAGCACTTATATTATGTTAGGTTTTATTAGTAACCTAGAAGCAAGGCGCCATGGCACAAGCCTGTAATCCCAGCTATTTGGGAGGCTGAGGCAGGAGGATCGCAAGTTTGAGGCCAGTCAGGGCAACTCAGACCCATCTCAAAGTAAAGATGCATGGGGATGTAACTCAGTGGAAGAATGGTGCCTAGCATGCATGCAGCCCTGGGTTCAATCCCCAGTACCTCTCACGTACAAATTAGTCTAGAAATGACTGATTTCTAGAAGGATGAACATATAGCATATGTAAACGCTATACCATTTTACACAAGCGTCCTCCGAGTTTGGCCTCTGTGGATCTTAGAACCAATCATAGATACTGAAGGACAACTGTATGCTTTGAAATCTGATAGTGTGGTGTTCTTTGTTCTTCTTGCTTCAGCTAATTTCTTTAGTTATTCAGGATCTTTTGCAATTTCATATGAATTTTAGAAGAGTTTTTTCCTGTATCTGTGAAAAATGCCTTTGGGATATTGATAATGATTGCATTGAATCCACAAATTGCTTTGGTAGTGAACACTTTAATATATCTTTTAGCATATATTTTTAATTCTAAGTAGTTCTGAGGAATGGACACTTGCTTAGGAATCAGGAGTTGTTTGAATTTATCACGTAATGGCTTAATGGCAGTAATTGACATCTGAGGCCATCTGAATGAGCACATCTGATCCTAGGGAGAACTCTGAATATTGCATGAGTACGCAGAAGAGGTATGAAGTTTAGGGTGACGCTAGCACTGGAACAAATGCAAGACAGTTGGCCCTGAAATCTGAATTATTCGTTTAAAAAGCAATAATTCATTTAAGGGTGAAATAGAACCCTGGCACTGCTGAAAATACCTAAGGAGTACACATGCAGAAGGACTGTGCCTTCCGCCCGTTGGGAGAGTTTAGTTGAGGGCCCAGTTCATGTTGGGGTAGAGTCAACTTCACAGTGACAGAGCCACAGAGCTTCCGGATGTCACTTACGAGATTTCTGAGGAACGAAAGAGCTGAAGCCTTGTTCCTACTCAGTGTCCACAGGGTAGAGACAAGAGGACAGCAGCATGAGGTGAACGAATGACAGGTCACCCAGAGTTTGAAAGCTGTGGTCAGGCACTGTGAAGCAAGAAGGGACTGCGTATCTGGGAGCCAGTGCAGGCATGTCTACACAGAAAGTTCTGGAACCTCTTGCTACTAGCCCAGCAGTTCCACAAAGATTTTTAAATATGAAGTTAAAGCAGTACACACAAAACCCAAACAGGGTTTGAGTCAAACTGGAAAGTCACAAGAAGAAAAATATAGACCCGTTTCCCAGTGAGGATGCTGTTTCCCATGGCCTATTAGGAATGGTTCCTTCTGTCTTATCCGCATGTGACTCAGAATATTGGTAGAAATCCCATGAAAATTTAAAGTCCCTCTTTGATTAACTGAGCTTTGTGACTGAATTTCAATTACGATCTAAGTTTTAAGAAAATTGGGAACCCAGTCAGACACAGTGACACATGCCCATAATCCCAGTGATTCAAGAGGCTGAGGCAGGAGGATCACAAGATCGAGGCCAGTCTCAGAAAATTAGTGAGGCTATCAGCAACTTAGTGAGACCTTGTCTCAAAATTAATAAAGAAAATTAAAAAGGGCTGGGGATGTGGCTCAATGTTAAAGCATCTCTGGTTTCAATACCCATTACAAAAAAAAAAAGAAAGAAAGAAAGAAAGAGTGAGGGGGGAGAAAGAGAGAGGGGGGTTAGAGAGAGAAGGAAGGAAGAAAGAAAGAAATTTGGGAACCTAAAAGTTAGTAGGATGGTCAGCAATGTGTAGGGCTGTTTTATTTAGCAAGTGGAAACACAGTTCACACAGTCAAATATAAATTTTAGACAAGTGCATTTTTAGCATACATATGTCCTAAATATTGCAGTGTGAAAATCTGTTGGGCTTCTGAAATTTAGATTTACCTGGGTATCCTGTCTTTTATCTCACAACCCTACATATAGGAAAAGATCCATTCCAGGAGATAAAAAGGATATGAATAAATTTTAGATTGAGGTACCATCTTGAAAAAGCATATCTACAAATTAAGGTGATGCGTATTGGGCAGAGTCGAATTCTGCAGGACGTAGTGTGAAGTCAGCATGTCAGAGACTGGGAAGGGAACGTGCAGGAAGCAGTTGCTTGCCAGGTTTGCTAGCATGGTGTCTAAGAAAGAGCAGCAGGAAGTAGGGAGAGTTTGGGAACCATATCAGGCTGGTAGACTTATAATTCATTCTCTAGATCAGCATTATTTGATATAATTATATCAAATTATCAGATTATTATAATGGGAAGCCA
>PVKS010009819.1:12304-62608 GCA_004027875.1 Aplodontia rufa
AAAAAAAAAAAAAAAAGTAATGGAAACCACCATTTAAAATTTGCCAATAGTTATAGTAAGAAATATAAAATACAGCAAGTGAAATTAATTTTAATATATCTTCACTCAATGTATTCAAAATTATCAATTCAATTTGTAATCAATATAAAAATTTTAACTGGGAGTTTTAATTTTTTTTATTTGTAGTTCAAAATCTGGTGTACCATTTTATACTTCCAGGGCATTTTAATCCAGACCAGCTACATTTCAAGTGAGCAGTAGTCATAAGTGGCTAGTGGCTGGCTGATTGGATGCCCCAGCTCTGGAGAGGAAGGACTTGCTCATAGTTTGCTAGCAAAGTAGCCCTGGGATCAAAATGTGGCTTCATGTTAGCCACAGCACTACATGAAATGGAGGAGGGGACAGGTGGGAAAGGCAGAGAACGTTTCGTTGGCTACTGTAATAGTCCGTGCAGCATAAAGAGAATCTAACGAGTGACAATAAATAAAACAGAGGCTAAGGGAAGGACACTTTGGAGCAGGGTTAGCCTCTGTGCTTTATTTATACACGTTACTTTACTCTCCTGTGTGGACAGAAGTAGGTAAGAGAGGAGACAGTTTCTCAAATGTCACCTAGCATGCCAGCAAATAGAGACCAACACACAGCAGTCAAAAAGTGCTCAAAATCCATAAATAAATATGTAAGGAAAAAAAGCAAAAGGCTTGCAGAAAAGGGTCCCTCCTAGAATTTTTCAGTCCCCCTGTCCCCGAAGTTTCTAGAGCTAAACACCGAAAGATGCACTTTTAATAGAACAGGAATATCTTAAACTTGGTTTGGTACTGACAACCTAAAATACAGAGTTCTATTTCATTGGAATTTGTAAACTAAGATAAAAAATTTTCTGTGAGTTTTAAAGAAGCAGAGAAGGGACTATATCACTGAACCTGCCATGGAGTCAGAAATTTAAATGTGTCTCTGGACCCATTTTTTCACTAGAGAAATATTTCCATGTGAGTTCTTGGGGAAATAGGAAGCTAGCCACAATGCTTCATGCGCACACCTTTTAATGAATAGGCCCTGTCCTGAGCCAGGCTCCTGTGTATAAATATATTTGAGAGGAATTTTATTGTTTCAGAGTCCTTTCCATCCATTATCACATATGATGTTCCTCCCAATAACTCCTGTGACATAGCACTGCTGTTGCCTGCAGTTTTTCGGGTGAGAACACAGAGACTGTGAAAGGAGGAGTAACTTGTCCTAAATCACAGAGTTCGTAGGTCAGATCAGAAATGAAAATTCCACGCCTCTGCCACAATGGCATAATACTGATGATAGTATTCATTGTCCCTCGTAAAATGTCGAAGAATGAGAATAAAACATTGAAGAATTTTTTAGAGATAGCATTATTTTAAACTAAAAGAGCATACAGTTAACATTGTTTGAACTTTCTATTAATGGTAATAACTTAATATATTTTGTATTTTATATAGTGAATATTTCTATCTAAAACATTTTAGATTAGGTATGAATGGGACGGCATAAAGCAATAAACTCAGAACAATGTAGATCCCACGGCGATGTACCCGATAAATGTATTTTGAATCTGTGTCATTCATTTAGCACAATGTCCTTTATTATTAATGTTTTCCATAAAGGAAATGCCAGATAAGTTACTGTATGGAATGAAAACCATAAAACAATGTGCAGATAATGATGCTATTAGAATGAGGCAAGTTGTCATTTTGTGGGTTTAGAGATTCAGATTTGCAAGATGCAAAAATTCTAGAGGTCTGTTTTATATTGTTTTATAACAATGTGAATATAATTAACACCTTTGAGCTGTATATTTTAAAATAGTTAAGAGGATATCTTTTATGTTATGTGTTTTTCATTGCAATAAAAATAAATGAGGTAGCATAGCTGGGGACTAGAGTGTGGAGATTCAGTTATAAATCATGTCATTGACAGGTCACCAATTGTCACCCCCCAGGGCCATCACATTCGCACAGAATTTCCTTGCTCTCTCCTTCCACAGGCATCTTAATTTGGGACAATCAGGTCTCACAGATCTATGGACTGATACAACCTTTCCATTTGTAGTCATTAAAAATACTGAAAGGAGAACAGTTACCACCTGTAAAATGAAAACCACACCAGGAAATTGCTCTTTTTTGCTAATATCTGCAACCGAAAACACTGACAAAGGTTCTTAGACTCTTTGAAAAATGTACGTGGAGCTAATGAAAATCAGACGGGGCGTCCAAAAAGAAATTTAAAATGGATGGAGTTCCTTCATTGTCACTGAATTCTGCTTTGGGCTCCTTCCTTGGGATACGTATTTCACAACGATCGTGCAATGTCCAATAATTGAAACTAAACTGAGAAAGAGTCAGCTGTTTCATCCGTAGGATGTGAAGCATTTGCACACTTCGGAAGCCAATCAGGCATTAATGGATATTTGAGCCGTGTAGACCCATCCTGAAGGTATCTGTTACTTCTTCAGCCGGGCGCTCTAGAGGCTCGTGGAAGAATGTATGCAGAGGAAGAAACGATGCAAATGGTTAGGTACACGGTTCCTTCTCTACCAACACACTTTGGAAATGTTTGTCAAATACCAATACCATGACTCTTTAAAAAAAGAAAATCAAACAAAGCCCCTGTAAGATGGAATGTACACGGGGGAGTAGAATTCCCCAGCCTGTTAGCACTCTGTCTCTCCACTAAACTGCTCCGTTTTCCCCAAGGCCGGACTCCACGCTGACCCTTTTCAATTTGGTGGTCTCTTTCTTTCTTTAGTGTATGCGGGTAAGCCCGAGGAGTTTTTAAATGATTTTCTGAGTAAAAAAAGGTAGTCGGTTCAACTTTAGTATGTGCTAGTCTGATTTCCTAAGAGGCAGATATTTAATGCTGCCAGAGTGTCCTGATGCACGTTATTTGACTAAATGAGAAAGCAAAATACTTCACAGGACAATAAGAGTTATTTTTTTTAATTTCTTGACATTTTACCTTCATTTGGAAATAAATCTGAAAATTTCTGCCTAATATAGTCAGTATGCATATCATGAGGGACTACGCCCTTAGAAATAAATTTATATACCCATGATTCTGAGAGCAGTCTGAGGCCCTTAGCAGTCTCCATGAATGTATGATGACTGCCGTAAAATATATTTATCCCACAAGTGAGGAGAGAATTGATTACTCTAGAGAGCCAGAGCCATAACTAATTCACAGAGACTCTTTCTTATGATGAAGATAAATATTCTGTGTCATTCTGACCCATAAAATATACTGTTTTTACAACAGACTCGTTGCAATAATTCATCTTAAATGTCTTATGGACATATTTTCCTGTGATTTCCAAATAAGAATCATTTGGCATTCTTGTCTTCAAAATAAGTTGGGGAATTAAAAATAATAAGTAGCCCGCAGTAGCATTGTTATGTTTGCTTCAGAAAGAGAGAGAGATAATATTGAGTATGTGATAGAAATGTTCCCTTCTTGCTATTTACCGAGGAAATATTATTTGTGCACATCCGTGGCTGTTTTTGTACTTTATAGCTCACCTGGGGAGAAACTGAGGCTACACGTAGGCAGCTTTATTGTAAATGAACAAATGGACAATAAGCTAACCAGTGTGGCTTTTTACAAATCCAGGTAAAAGTTATTTCTTACTTCTTCTCATCCTGTTTTGTCATAGTTGTGTCAATTAAAACTGATTCTCTATTAAAAGGGAAAGGCATATGCTTATCTCCATAATTTTTGGTACTTTTTAATCCATTTTCAAAGCTCAGCACTTTTGCTTTTTTTAAAATTAGTGCAAGGAAGATCAACGCACCCAGTAATGGATCTTGGAATAGGGTACTTGCAAAATCATTTTAACAAACTTGTTTTCTGTTGGTTAATGTAAAGTTATCTGATAATCTAGAACACACTTAAGTGCCTTGTGGATTGTGTTTAATGTGGGCGAAGAGCAAAGATAAATGGAAATGTACTTAAAATGGCAAGAATGAGAAAAGTTTAGTGCCGATATCTTTTTAGACTTAAGGATTTCGTAAATTCTTAGCATGGATTAGAATCAAGCGACTGCAGATATCCTTGGTACAAAGTTCCATATTTACAAGTTGCCCAAAGTCACACAAACAATTCAATATAAAAAGAGAAATAAAGTTAAGCAAGTAGTGTTTTTATTCTTGTTCATTTGAAAGGAATGTGGCAAGGAAGTGAAAAATTAAAGTAGCTCTATGAAATTCGGGGACACTTAGAATTTCTTCAAATTTCAATGTTGAAGCCTGATGCGGTGGCGCTCACCTATGATCTCAGCAACTTGGGAGACTGAGACAGGAGGATTGTGAGTTCAAAATCATCCTCAGCAACTTAGCAAGGCCCTAAGCAACTCAGTGAGACCCTGTCCCAAAATAAAATATAAAAAATGGCTGGGAATGTTGCTTAATGGTTAAGCGCCCCTAGGTTCAATCCCTGGTACCAAGAAGAAACCAAAAATCAATGTTTAATATATTACTCTGAAGGGAAAAGCATTCAATTTCCCATCTTATAAGTGATCCAATATTGATATACTTGTCCAAGAATGTAAAGCAAAGGACTAACAAAACAGGCCTTGGGTTCTGTGTGGTGATATGTGAGGTCACTGCCACTAAGACTTGCTTTTTAATAACATCAGCCCACATGCTAATTGGTGCCTAAACTAGACTATCTGGAACTCCACCTTTGGACTTTAGTGTTTGGATGGTCAAATTCAGTCTAGTACCTCTTAGGATCTGAAAGTATTCAGATGAGTCACCTAGGGTAGTCCAACTGGTCACATACAAGGCCTGGTTAAAATCAATGACTTCCTCTTTCCCTGAACTGTAGGTGACAGAATTTAGCCTCGATGTGTTTATCAGCTTTCTGTTACTAAAACAAATTTCTTTGACAATCAATTTACAAAGCAAAAAGGTTTATTCTGGCTCAATTTTGCAGGCTCCAGCCATAACCAATTAGTCTCATTGTTTTAATCCTGAGGTGAGGCAGCACATCATGGTGAGAAGCATAAAAAGCACTGACTTCATGGCAAGAAAAGCAAAGAGAGGGAAAGGAAGGGGTCAGGGCCTCACAACTCCCCTCAAGGCACAGCCTCCATAGCCTAAAGACCTCCCGCAAGTCCCCATCTCATTAAGGCTGTGCTGCCTCCTACTAGCACCTGCCTGGGGAGCAAGCCCATGCCATGTGGGCCTTTGGGACACTTAAGATCCAAACTATCATACTAGATAAATTTGATACTTTTTTAACTATTGATATGAAACCTTTGTCTATTATGGAAATAATGTTAATGGTCATAATTTCTTACAGAAACCTGCCAACCATTTATGATATTTGAGGGACTTCTCTATGGAGTGCATGTGTTATTCTCACATAAAAGAATTAAACCATGAAAGATAGACTATCGGGGGCATTGCATTCGGTAGGTGGAAAGATTTGCAGGAGATCATTCATTTAGGAAGCATCTGCTGAACACCAGAAGCTGGGTTAGGCCACGAGGTTAACACTGAAGCAGGAACTGATTTCTAGCCCAGTGCCATGGGTCACCCTCCCATCAGTCCTTCTCTTCTTTCCCTCTTGCTTTCCTTTCTCTGTGCCCACACAACATTGCAGCTTCCCCTGGGGCCTATTTATCAGCCCTCCATCTCACACTACGTGCTGTTGTTCTCAGTTCAAGGGTAGCAGACTTGTATCATCCCTGTGGGAGAATTGAACAGGCTCAGGTGAGGCACAGATGGGCATCTGGAGGGACATTCGATGGTGTGCACCATTGAAGGCACCGAAATGTTCCATGTGATCTGCACAAGCCTTTCAATCCTCTGGCCTCAAAGGGGAAGCTTCTGAAAACTCACCCCTTGATCTGATGTACTAGGACTATGCTCACCCTAAGCCCTGTTGATAAGCCATCTAAAGTACAGTGTCTGTGTTGCCTGTGATTTCATCTCAGTAACAGAGTGGATGGATCAGCACATTAGTTTGGGTATTCAGAACTCCAATATATTAAAGAAATAATAGAGGTAGAAATAGCTCACAAATGTTTTACATGTTCTCCTTCCATGAACAGTCTCCTATGAATAATTTTATTCACCAATAGTAACTGTGTTTGGATAATGCAGGGAAAAATTGCTTTCTCAATTTTAGACTGATGATTAATGTATCTGGGAGTGAAAAAGCAATAATAGAAGGTGAGGTCTGGATTCTTCCCTGTAAGCTATCTCTAAAATGTAAATGTTTGTCGATTAAATGCATCTTAGTAGCCGATATTAACACACTTGGGAACAAAAACAACAACAAAAAATAACACAAGCAAATATTTATCATTATGAGTTATATGCCTGTACTCTGAACGTAAAATAAAAACTTTATGGAGGGATTCAAATGCTGTTTAACTTCATCATGCAAGAGCTATGTGTTGTGTTTCTTCATTTATTAGTGTAAGAACATCAATTTTTAAAAATGAGATTTAATGAAATGAACACATGTAAAGAGTATTTCAAATATGCTTTTTAAACTATGCTTAAAATATACAAAATTATCCCTAATCATTACACTATTATGCTGTTATAGAAGGATTACGTGATTATGCCAGTTTTTCCATACTGGGCTCTCTACGCAAACTGGAAACAGGGAAGGAAAATCTGTCCAGGTGCTTCCCTTTCTGCCTCTTCATTTTAAGTCACTTTCAGTTATGAGTCTTTAGTGGATGTCTAGGAAGCAGCCAGACGCTTCCAGAGCTGTGTTTCAGCAGGAAGAACATGTGTTACAGACAGAAGTGTCAAGAGTTCATTTAAGCCATGTAGGAACTGTCGATCCCGTGCCCTGTAAGCATTCCTTGGTGCCTGGCCCTCCATCGGGGCTCTCTCCTTCCCAGCCCTCCCTTCCTGTGCAGCACAGCCTTTCCGTGCCCTTCTCTGCCCTGACACCGTCATGAGCCTGTGTTCTGGCTAACACCAAGTCTTGGTGCATGTCCAAGCCTTGCACATCAGAAGAAGGGAAGCAAGGTTTATTTGTTTTTTGAGTGTCAAGAGAAATTGAACCTATTTGTACACTAAGAAAAACAAAAAGAGAGACAGAAAGATTAAAAATCTGAGAAACAGAAGAGCAATAATGGATTTACACATTAATTAATAATTATTTCTTTATAACAATAAGGAAAGTGAAGGTTAAGAATACATAAAGGAGTGAATGGTGGGAAAGGGTGAAGGTCGGGAGAGGCAAGGGAAGGGGATTTAAAGTTGCCGAGATGAGATGCTGAAGGAGTTCACGAAAGTTGACCTTTCTCAGCGAAGTCAAAAAAATACAAGTGATCAAGATTCAGAGGGGGACTGGAAAACATTGATAGCCATCTTCCTGGGAGACGGGTAAGGAATAGGCTCAAGATGTCTAAAGGTATTGTGGAACAATGTTCAAAACCCAGCTAGCACTGGAAAACAAGAATGGTGTTGGAGTGGCTGCTTTGAAAAAGTCTAGTAGAACAAAGAAAAAGAGGACATAGGTGTTCGGCTGCACTAAGGGCGTAAGTACAAGGCAGCCCTAGCTGACAAGGCCCAAGGATCGCCATGTTTAGAGCTGGGTCAAGGAGAATTGGATCTGCAGTCATGGGGGGGGGGGGGGAGAAGAGGGGATATGGGGGGGATGAGGAGCTGGAAATCTTGGAGGGGGCAAATAGCCAGTCCACAAAGTATGATGGAACATAAGAGCTTGTGACCAAGAGGACAGTTCCAGCTAATGAGAACAAAACTGGTCCCAGTGGGCAGCCCTCTGCCATACAGAAATGAAGGACACTAGAGAGAAGAACGTTCTGTCAAGACCCCTGTCCAGACTCCCTGTCCTTCACAGCTAGAAACTGTCCCTGACTGCAGGGAGCTTTCAGGGAAATACTTGGCAAATTATTTCTTTTTTGCTGGCCTGCTTTCACCATGTTCTCCTGACTTCTGCTGAATAAGCAGTACATCTGTGATCCATGGTTTTGGGACTCACATACTCATCTATCCAGGATCTTTATTTATCCCTGCTCCATACTAAACAAGTAACCTCCAGCAAAGTATTTCACCAAACTTTTTATTCTCTCATCTGCAGATTAGGACCAATGAGTTCTACCTTCTAAAGCTGCTTTGAGGATAGCTTATGTATGACACAATTTAATTTTTAAATTTTTTCTACCTATTCTCATCTGGACATTATTAGCAAGCTTGCTGGTGAGAAGCAGTCTGCTTGCCTGGCTTAACACCTGCTGTTCTTCCCCTAGCAGGTCCTGCTGTTCTGCGCATGTTTTCTTTTTCAAATAAGATCATTCTTCTCGTTTCTCTTTCTTTAAACTACAGCATTACTCCTCTGCTACATTACTTACATCATGCATAAAAGCTTAACTAGGAGAACTTCTGTTTTCTACTTGCTCAGTCTTGCAGGGTCTTTGGTTTACCAGTGATAACATGTATCAAGTGCCCACCCTTGTGACTGACTTGAATAGGTGCCCAGCAGATGGGGACTATGAGGACAGATTTTATAAGCATGATGGACCTCCTCTAAAAATCCCAAACCACACTTCCCCGAGCATAACTTTAACATTATGAGTCTTAATAATTTACCATTTGGTGTAATTATCCTTGAGGCTAATCATAAACTGATTTATCTAATGATTCTTATTAGATTGTAAACTTTTTAAGACCGTAACTAGCTTTAAATTCCAAAATATATTTCAAGTCTCTAGTTTAGTTCAAGGTCAATAAACATGCAATGAATACTTGCCGGTATGATAGACAGCATCACAGCTCCTAGACATTAACAAGAAGAAAAATATCCTTTTAATGTATTTGTCTGATTGAGTTAGCAAGAAAGGACTACTATTTCTAGAAACATGCTCTATAATTCAATTATAGGAGTTCTTTCAAATATGGTCAGTACCTATAAATCATAACTTTTATGTATTATGGGCAAAAATTAGTCATAATTCTAATAGAATAATTATTACTTTAAAGCCAAGAGTCAGCTTAGCATATTTATATAGCTCGTATTTACTTTTGCTGAAATAATTGAATTTGTAACAATTATAAGGCAGCCCAGATCTCTTTAGTGATGAGTATTGATTGTTACACTTAGAAGCTTTCCCTCATTAAAAATAAAGTGTTTTAGTCATTGTGGCTCCATCAACAGACCTCAGTGTCATTGTTACAGTAATCATGTGTTGATGGATATGGTGGGATCTCTTTAAAGCTTCAGTTGTAACATAATGATTTGCAAAGCTTTCAAAAGTTAATTATGGTGTGTGCTACAGACAAAAACAAAGGTCTCTTCTCCCCAGTCTAAAAGAAAACTGGAGTGAAAGTCAGGGATCACCTTGGGCAGAGAGCTTGCAGGTTTCTTGATGGCTCGTTTCTATCTGTGACCCAGAGACCAGAGAGGTAGGAACATGGAAAATCTTTCAGACATTTAAGGCAGCACATATCTATGTATTCATGGAATAGTTTTCAGAAAGTAGCATTAAGAGGAGCTTATGTTATAGAGATACGGCTTCTTCAATGTTCATAGCAGCTCAATTTACTATAGCTAGACTATGGAACCAGATGCCCCTCACTTGACGAGTGGATTCAAAACCTTTGGTACATGTGAATACTACTCAGCTATTAGAGAAATAGAGATGGGAAAAATTATGCTAAGTGAAATATCCCAATCTCAGAGACTCAAGGGTTGAATGTTTTCTCTTATTTGTGGAAGCTAGAATACAATCAGAAACAGTATGATAGATGACTAAGCTAATAATAACCTCAACATGTGTGAATTTTTTTTAATTTTAAATTTTTTATTTTTTAACAACCTTACAAGATTTTAACAAAATAATATAAAATGTGTACAAAATGTGTATATATTCTGGATATTGCAATTATCCCCAGGAGTGCCCCCCCAATTACCCTCCCTTATCCCTCCCTTCCCCTTCCCATTATAACTCTAAAAAAAGTATTAGATTGTAAAGCATTACATCTTATCTGAATTTAACTCATGCTACTAGACCAACATGTATGAATTTTTACACGAACAGGGAGAACCTGGCCAAGGATGCTGGGAAACGTAGGGAGGGGAGGAGGGAATAGTAAGGACATCAAGGAGACCAGAGGGAGGGAGTATGGGGGAATCAACTCAGAGGGAAACCTCCAATTTCCACAAGAAGTGTTTAACCCAGAGGTTTAATAGGGAGAAACATGGAACCATGGGGAACCCAAGTGGGGAAACCACGGAATGGCATCAGCCTTAGCTTGCTGTGTGAATATACATTTGTTCTGGATTGTTTGATAATGATTACCTCCTAATTGTAAGTCCTTATTCAATAAATTTAAAAAAATAAAAATATAATGGAAATAAATTTTTTTAAAAAGACGAGTTTAAGAAGCTTGAGCAGAGCAAGGTTAAAGAAAACCACAACTTCTACAAGAAGCACATGGAATGTTGTCTTTCTCAGTAGAAGCACAGGAGACTGACACCCAGCTTGAGAAGGGCTCATCTGGCTATCACACTGAGTGACCTAGGGAGCCAGGAATGCGTGCCGTGGAAATAAGGGGGAAAACAAAATCTTGAGGCAGGAAGATTTTGCAAAGGTTTTGCAAAAGCCTGGAAGAAACTAATAAAATAAAGAAGTGTTTAATTGTGATAGACTAGGAGAGGAGTGAGAAAATGATCAGAGGGGCTTTGGATTCATAGGTGAGTATATTTGGGGAATGATTAAATGTACGGCAGGAAAGGAACTGGAATCAAAGATGGCATTGGGGCTTGCAGTCTGGGTAATGTTTAAATCACTAGTGGAATTAGTTAAACTAAAAGGCAAAGATGATTTCAGTAATAAGTGATATTGTAAGAGATTTAAACTTGTAGAATTAAAACTGGTAGCAGAAGAAGCAAATACAAGTACTCATCAGAGAGTTTGGCTATGTGTCACTCTATAGTGTATTTGCTTTAGTGAAAATGTATGGAGATTTTTGTTTGTTTTGTTTATCTTTTACCATGAAATTACTGACTCATAGTTTATGGCCATTTTCAATTTTATTTGCCGTTGTCAACTTGCTTTTTAAAATGGTTCCACAAATTTAAATCTAAATTTCCCTCAACTGTTTATAGAGTTTTACTTTCTCCAATGTTGGTTATTTATCAAAATTTTAAACAGTTGGCTAAAAGCATCTCTCATTAGCATTATCCTAATTACCAATAAAATGAACATCTTTTAATATATTTCAGAGCATTTCCTAGTCCCTGTTCATATTCTTTACCCATTTTTCTACTATATTTTGTTTCTCTTTTTGTTCTTATGGGTGTTCTTTGTGTAACAGAATGCTAATCCTTTGCACATATGTTTTTCTGGTCTGTCCCTTTAAACTTCACATATGCCCCTGTGCTTCTAATATATGCATTTGATTATATTGCCCCAAACTCTGTTTTTTCATGCAATTTTTGTCCTCTAAGCCTCACCTGATGTCATTCCTTCTGTGAAGCATTCTCTGACTAGCCATGTGAAATTATCTGCCTTTCTTCCTTCTCAAATGCTTTGGACTCTTTAATACAGAATCACTGTAGCACCTCGGAGAACGAATTTCACTGCGTTGTTCCCGTGATCATGTCGAGACCATAAACTGCTTGATGGCCCTTTCTGTCTTCATGTTTGCAGAAGCTGACCCAGAATAGAGGACACGCAAGGTTTTCCATAATTACTCTTCTGTTTGAATTCCCTTTGGAACATTAACACCACTTTTGCTTATTTCTGAGGGATTTTTCACCTGTTTTAAGCCATAGACTCTGCCTCACTTACATTCCCCTACAAAGTCAGGCTACATAAAAACTGCAGGAATAGATAGCTATGTTTCATTCTAGTCAATAGTTTCCTCTACTCTTCCCAAGAAAAATAAACACTGTAACACAAGTATTTTTTTTAAAGAAGGGGAGAGAGAATCAGTTTTGTTTAATCATCTGGTTTTTGGTTCATCCAACACTTAGTTGTGTTTGTGGTACTGGGGTTCAAACCCAGGTCCACGCACATGCCAGGCAAGCGCTCCAACTACTGAGCCTCTGCTCCAGCCCAAGCAAGTAATTTTAATTTCTACTTCTTAAAACCCTTATTGTTAAGGGATTGGGGGTTTAACTCAGTGGCAGAGTGCTTGCCTAACACGTGTAAGGCCACAAGTTCGGTCCTCAGCCCTGGGAAAAAAAAACCCTTATTGTTAAAACATAAATATCATATTCAGTACACATTTATTGTAATTCACAGAAAGAGCTAAAGTGTTATAGACTGTTATTTCTGTTTTTAAATGGAGGCAATTAAAAGAACTTTGATAAATAACTCCAAAGTAATTTAATCAGTTCTTGTTTAAAAAGTGTTTGAGATCCAAATATATGCCTGGAGGACCACCAGCTCGTAAAATGTACAGTTATTTCATTTGCTAAAATTCAGTTTGTCAACTCCTAGCAAACCATGGCTTTCTCATAATACACGAGGATGGCTTCACTCATTGGCAGCCTCCCCTCCAATGTGGTAGTGAGGTTGATCCCTGGAATTCCCACACTCCCTTTGACCAGATACAGATGGTCAAATAGCACTCCAGATTACTCACTTTGAACTCCCTGAAGCTTATGTTACACACTTTAGCTCTAAGTTCTCTCTCTCTCTAGCATCATCTTAATACCTAAAGGGCAGTGACAGACTAGAAAATTGCATACTCTTTTCTTTTAGAATTTACCCCCAGTCTTTCTTTTCTTAGCCATATATATTTTATGGTGTTATTTTTCTGTTAGGCATTGGTGCTATCTTAAGTATGACTGGCATATCTTTTATGTGGCTCCAGAGCATCATGGATGATACCTTTTGGAGCTGACAGTCTTCTTATTAAAAATGCCAGTCTCTTTTTCTGTCTGCAGATGCAGAACACTGAGAGAATGAACTTTTTGCTTTTCAGCTAAGCTACTGCTACCTAATTTTCATTGATGATAGCACTTGCAAAAAATTGACTTGAACTCTGCTGGCCCGTCCGGGCTGCGGCGATTGGAGTTGGACACGTTACTCACACTCACGCAGGATTTGATTTGATGCTTAGTTCTTCTTGGCAACTCTTTGAGCCTGTCACAAAGTGCTTTTTGAAAAGAAGTGTCCTCTTTTCATATAACTTCATTAAGAACATTTGCTCAGGCCTTGGAATACATACAGCAATCTCAAATCAAGTTCAAAGAACACCATTCCAGAGAGTCGCTTTTCTAAGTGCACCCTAAGATCTTCATAGATTCCATGTGTCAGAATTTTCAGCCATAAAATGTTACCCACTGTCAGTGTTTTATGTGTAGAAAGCACAAGTAGGAACTCAACAGTTCACATGTGTGAGCTGCAGAGTCCTGAGTGTTTATTTTTAAGTGGATCAGGGGAGGAAACATTGCATGAGTCATACTCTCAGTTCCTAGTTCATTATTGTAATTCATTCCTGCAAGGTTTATTTTATTTCTTTCTTTTTGCCCAGTGCTACCTTGACCCACCCACCCCTCCTCCATCCAATGGGTTTGATGTATTTCTTAAATATGCATGAACCTGGTACTACACCCACTGCTGTGCAGTTCCCATGTTTTCAAGGATAGTGAGTTTTCCAATGCCAGTAGTCTCGTTCACTACAGCTTGAACTCAACCAAATGTAAGCTGTAACCAATGCATAAAAGAAGTAAATGATGGAGCCATAAGATCACATGGAAAATGTTCAAACCCTGTTAGATGTCATTATTGGACAGCACCAATGACCTAGCCACAGAACTAAGGCTTTTACTCTAGCTTAACAAAAGTCATCCAAGGTGACATTATTAATACCCACTGTACAAATGAAAATCTGAGCTTAAGAGAGGTAAAGTGACCAGTCAAAAGTACGCAGCTAGGTTTGGGTTGAGCAAATTTGCAGACTTTTCCCTGTAAAAGAGCAAGGCTCACATCTGTGGCATTCCAAAGGCAAACAGGATGTCTTAAAGAGTTCTGAGAAGATTTCATCCAGAAAGAAGGATATATGGTCTAAGTGTTGAAAAGCAGATCACATCTGGACAGATTTGGAAAAGAAGTATCTGTTAAAGGCAAAGATGGGGTTATATTCAACTCCTTGAAATGGTGTACAGAGTTGGTCATTGGAAAGTGGGAAGGAGCCACATTCAGTGGTACACACCTGTAATCTTACTACTTGGGAGGCTAAGGCAGGAGCATTTCAAGTTCCAAGCCAGCCTGGACAGATTAACGAATCCTGGATGTAGTTCAGTAGTAAACCACTTCCGGGTTCAACCTCCAGTTCTGCAAAACAAACAACAAAGTGGGAGAGGCAAACTGGATCCAAGCCCAGCTTGATTCTGCTGAAAAGAACACAGAATTTAACCTTTTGGCAGGTTGGGATAGGGATGTGACTGGGGGCAAATCCTTCCATTGGGTAGGTGATTACAATGTCAAGCTATGACATGCAAAGTCTAGCCAGCCATGTCACCACTGAATCATATCCCCGTGGCCCTAATTCACTTGAGAAGGGTAAGACCAGGAATCAAAACAATCAAAAAAGAAAAAATTAGTAATAATATTGATGTCTTCCTGGGCACCAAGGTGGGTGTTCTCCAGGTATTACCTCAATTAATCCTCACAGTCATCCTCATGGGTAGCACTGTTTTCCCCCCGTTTTACAGACTTAGAAAATGTGACTTAACAGAACTAAGAAATAACCAAGGACCAGGAGAGTCAGATTATGCCTGGTTCTCAACCACAGAATTCGACTGTCACCTCTAAATGACTGGTTAAATGTGCAGTAAGAGCCAACTAGATTAAACTCCAGGCAGTGTTGGGCATATTTTATCTGATTTCAACTGGGAAAATAGAAAGCGGACAAGTACTCTCTGAGGAAGTGGGGCCGTAGGTTTACAGAATGAAATCATCACTCTGAAGAACGTACTTCATCCTCTCCAAGTACTTAGGCAGATAGGACCGTACATTTTAATAGAGTCCTGTGGCTGCACATGGCCTCCAGGGGGCCATTCAGCTATCTCCTTTTTGCACCTGAAGGTTTTTTAAAGATTTGAAATGCATTGGTAATGAGCTTTATGTCAGAGAGAAGGGGTCAAAGCTTTAATATTATGTGGGTTCAACTGGTAGGAGGGAGATGGTCCCAGATGAATTTTTGAAGCAAAGGGAAAATAAATCTCTTCCAACTAGAGGGCTGCGTCTTCTTTCATTCGTGTGGCGTCATTTCTCTGCCTCTGAGCCAATCTTTGCTCTTCGCTACTAATGGAGAACAGACTGAGATGCCCCTCCTCAGACCCTGGCCCAACTAGGCACAGGGAGAATTTGGGAGTCTGTAATATGGGTAGAAGACATTTGGGGGTATCAATTACTTGTGCACTGATGACTTGTAGAAATCTGTTTTTTTCCAGAGGCAAAATTATTAGCTTGGTAGCTGTTCCCAACTCAGATCTAAAAATGCCTCTCTGTAGACACTCAACAAAATATATTCATACTTTTTCCATTTTCTTTTTTTTTTAAAGAGAGAGAGGGAAAGTGAGAGAGAGAGAGAATCAGTTTCGTTTAGTTTTTCATGTGGCTTTCGTTGCTCTGACACTCCGCTGTGTACATGGTGCTGGGGTTTGAACCCGTGTCCTCATGCCTGCCAGACAAGCGCCGTAACCATCAAGCCACCGCTCCAGCCCCTTATTTCCATTTTCTTAAACTAAAAATTAGATATCTCAGCTTGATATTATATGTATACTCATGTTTATAAATAACATTTTAGTAAATTTTTAGTAAATAAGAATGTATTTTCAGTTCACTAAAAGAGTTTGATACTTACACAAACCCTAAGGCAGATATTCTCACCTGCTAAATTATTTAATTTGGTGTGTCAAGATTTCTTAATGAGTGGCCTGCATTTACCCCTCATCTATTTCATAGAAATAGCATACGAACTCAATGTTCAGAAACCCCTAATTTTCTGGAAGTAAAGTAAAAGTTCAGGATAATTATTATGAAATATTTAACAGCATTAAGTGCTTCGGTTATAAATTGAACATTTTGGTAAATTATGTTTACTGGGGAGAGAAAAGAAATAGTTAATTGAATAGTTCATCATTATGGAATGTTGGAAATTTACATACCTTAATCCACCTAATCCACAGAAACCTATTAACATTTGATGAAATGCAAGAGATATTGAGGATGCAGAGATAAGCAAGCCAGATACATGTTTAAGAACCAGAGAAAAATAAGCGAGTCCTAAAGGTAACATGAAACGTGCACAGATGATTGGGAGGACACAGGGGACTCTCCATGCCAGTATTTGAGTCTGAGCCCCCACACATGGCTCAACTCAGGATCTAAATACACAAGGAGATGGGCAGGTTTACGGTTAATAAATAGATGGGCAAATACATGCTGCAAAGCCTGTCGTTCTTTTCCTATCACATCATCCTGCACCCTAAGGATTTTGATACATGTCCTAGAAGACATCTTTCAGGCCACGCCTTTAAACTAATGGACCTTGATAAACAAAAACCTGCACTTAGCACTTATGTTTGCTTTCTGCAGTGAGGGACGAACTGGGTCTTTGCCGTTTCCACGTCCCCAGACCATGATGCCATCTGCAGCTGCCTTGACACTGCCGTTGAGTGCAGGAAAATAGTGCCAAGTAAACGAAGTGAAGGTTTTCAAATAGCAGTTGTTCTAACGTGCTGTGCCCAGATTAAGCGAGTATGCTAACATCAACTTTTTTGACAACCTTCAAAACACTGGTAGAATGAGTTCCTCTTTATTATTATTATTATTATTATTATTATTATTATTATTATTATTTTAATGAAAATGAGACATAGCAGGGTTTTTTGGTTTTGTTTTGTCCAAATAGAATTCTATGTTCCTGGGGCCCATGAGATTACTTTGGCTTCAGAATCTTTCATTTAGCCTTGCAGTGCACTGTGGAGCAGCTACATTGAAGTCATATTAATTCCATCACAGAGATTGTTCCTTACTTGGTATCTGACATTAGTAGCTTAAGCATTCTACCTAACAAAGCTGCTTTCTTCCCCCAAATGATTTGTAATCTGAGGAAAATGACTCATTCACTATGCACTCCACCTCACCAACTCTGCTCTTAGCACCAGGCACACAGTGTGTCTTGGTCGTAGCAACCCCAGGCTTAATTATAATTCCAAAGGCATTGTATTCTGAATAATGACTCTCTGTCATTAACGAGTGGAAATCCCAGGCAATTGTATGAGTAGGTGACTAATACCAAGGGAGAATGTCAGAGCCCACTTTTATTATTCCTGGATAAAAGTGCCACCTGGAACTTGGCTTTATCCATTGGTCTTAATTACCGTTTACAATTTAGGGCTTAGAATACAATTTCCTAAATCATGCATGTTCGTAAAGCATCATGGGCAAAACAAGCAGAGGTCACCAAGGCAAATCAAGGCATCCAATTAATGCATTTACTCACTCAGAAATGTTTCCTGTGCTGGGCTCAGTATCAGGTCCTACAGACCAGAAGAGAACGAGGTAGACAGTGAAGAAAGTCAAGAACACCAGAGCTGCCACAGGTACCTGTACCTTCTGCCTACAAGATGCCCCTCCAGCCACCTTCCTATCTTATTTGTTATTCAGTGAGTACAAAGAAATAGCAAAAATATATCTGGTTTTTCATGGGCAAAGCTGATTCTTAAGTATTGATGTGGAGGTTATCGAGGTAGGGATGGAAACAGATGTGGAAAATTAATTTCTGAAGGACATCTTGGAGAATTTGGGAAAGTTGAAAATAGTTCATAAATTTTTTGAAATGAAAATTGGAATGTTTTGGATGTGTTCCTGTCTTAATATGTCCAAAGTGTTTTCTAAAATTCATACAGTAAGGGGATTATAATGCATAAATGAAATCATAAAAATTATTGAGCATAGAGGACAAAAGTGCCAAAATGGGAAGGATCAGGAGTCTTCGGTCCCAGCCTGTGCTCACTCCAGCTGTTCTCCTAATCCTTGACCAAGGGCACATTTTCTTTCTGTCCTTCTTTATTCTTTTTTTTCTTGCTTTTCATCTCATTTTTATCTCATTCTCTCCATTCAAAAACACTCACCTTTCCTTTTTTAAACCAAAGTTTTCACTTCCTTTTGGAATTCATTCTCCCTTTGGCTATACTCTCCTTTCTTGAAATAGTTCAAGTTTTTGCCTTGATTTCCTTGTGGTGATGAGCGGATTTCTTGACTGTAAGGCAGGGAGTTCTTCAGATTCAGGCTCTGCTACGTGTCCTCAGGGAAAGAGAAATCTATTATATGCAAAGAAATGCTTCCAACTGCTTCAGAGAATGTCTCTGGGCATAACCTACTTCTTGACTAAATATCCAGTAATAAATATCCATCAGCATCACACCCAAAATTTAACTCTAGATATTCAAATTCCTAGTCCTTATTTATTTATTCATTTATTTTAAAGAGAGAGGAACAGTGAGACAGAGTCAATTTTTATTTAGTTTTATTTTTCATGTGGCTGTCATTGCTCTGACACTTCATTGTGTACATGATGCTAGGGTTCAAACTTATGTCCCTGCACATGCAAGGGATATAACCGCTTCAACCCCTATATTTATGTGTATGTATGTGTGCATAAATTTTGAAATACAATGTATGAACACTCAGAGTCCTTGTTAAAATGCTCATTTATTCATTTATTTGATGATATTATTGAGCACCTTCTATATGCCAGACACTGTTCCAGGTTCTGGGGATGCAGTTAAAAAAAAAAAAAAAGCCTGAGGTCTATTGGAGTTTACAGTTCAGTAGAAAGAAATAGATGATAATTAAGTAAAAGTAAGCAATCAGCAGACAGTTGATGGTAAAGCAGAGAAGGGAGCCCAGGAGAGGCAAAGGATGGGGCTCTTTTAAGTGTCCTGGTTGGGGAAGAGTGTTTGAGCAGATAGGTGAAGGCATTAAAGGAGCAAGGCCAGGGGCCATCAGGGAGAAATGCATTATAGACAGAAGAAGCAGCAGGTGCATAGACCCCAGGCAGGATTGCACCTGGCCTCTTCCAGACACAGCAGGAAGTAGTTTCTCTGAATTCTACAATTTTACAGAGTTGGCATTTGGAGGAGCACCACTTACACAGAAAACAATGTGACCAGGGTGCCCCATCAAAGTTGTGCAGTGAGTTGGCCCTTGCAAGGACACCAGCGTGGCTAAAGCAGAGAGAAGAAAGGGAGAGCAGGTGAGGAGGTGAGAGCAGAGGGGTGTCAAAGGAGCAAGAGTCAGACCTCAGGGGGCTTAGTAGGCCCGCCCGGGTAAGGACTCACTAGTGGAGTGCTGGCAAATGTTTAACAACCAGCTCTTAGCAGAGCGGGTGGAGGGGTGGCCTGGAGGGAGAGGGATTAACTTTATTTGTAGATTTTTCAATTGCTGTATTGGAAATAGCCTTACCAGGACTTAGAGCAGGCATGTCACTGCTGAACGTGGATTTGGAAAGAGAAAGGCAGCGGCCCCACCTTAAATAATGTTTCTAGCTATATACAAATAGCCTTAGGAGCATAGATCACAGTAAATTATAATAATTAGAAAGTGGTGAGTTTTAAGCATTGGTTACCATTTTTTAAATCTATGTAATGACATGTTTGTATAATTTAATTTTTAAGAAAGTCTTTGTTTAATCATATTGCAAAATTTCTCACAATTTGTCAGCCTCCTTGAACTAGGATGAGCCGCTCCAACTCAACACTTGTTTTCCTTGGGGTGAGGGTTTACAGGGAGTGGAGATTTGGATTTTAAGAGGATCGCTATGTTCAGCTGAGAACAGGTGGTAGGTGATCAGAGGAAGACGGGTTGGGAGGTTTTGCAAGGATTCTTGGGACTCAGCATAGGGCATTTGAACAATCTGGCGCTGGTTCCCTGCCATGTCCCTTCAGATCACTGCAGTATGAGCTGGTTTGAGTCACTCACTGCAATGCCTCTATCCTAGGATGCCAGGTTGCTGCTCAGGTAATGTTCCTGAAACCAGGATGAGTTGCATTGCATCTCAGAACCGCCTGTGTACACGTCAATCTACACTGTTTCCTTTCTCCTCAAAAGCTGGTGTGAAATCATCCGTGGGCCCAGCAATGCGTAGCATTTTACAACTGAGAAAATATTCTATTGTGATCTGTGAACCACAGAATGCATGGTACTGAAGTACTGTGTCCCACAATTGAATAAAACTGATAAAGGTTTTGAAACATAATCATGCACTTTAGGAGTAAAATCTAAAGAAAGTAACAGGAGAGGCAAACACTGAGACATGGGAAGGGGGAAGAGGAGCCGATGAACCAGTTGTTCAGGGAAGCCAGCGAGTGCTGGCAGGCAGATAAGGGGCTGGAGCGCTGGCTCAGCGGTTGCAGCGCTTGCCTGGCATGCGTGAGTACACAAGTTCAAACCCCAGCACCACACACACAACAGGGCCTCTGAGCAGCAAAGCCACATGAAAAATTAAATAAAATTGATTCTCACTTTCTCTCTCTCTCACTGTCCCTCTCTCTTAAAAAAAAGAAAATACAGACAAACCTCTAGGGGAGGAGTGATTTAAGGACAATGGCGTCCAGTACCCACCAGCTTGCAAAGATGCCTTATATTCCCACTTCTGCAGTCCTTTGGATTATAATTTTGTCTCCAATGAGCTCTGTTTAAATGTCTAAAAATGACCAGGGAGGCATGGCATACACAGAGGCACCATTGAGAGGATAAAGGGGAACTCGACAGGCAGAGGAAACAAGACAGGAGAATGTTAATGGACAGTCAGTGTTGGGTACAGATCTAGTGCAGTGTTTCAGAGCAACTAATGGTGGGTCGCTTTGAATAAGTCCCTTAGACTTTGGCCCTGTGCCCTCGGGGCTCTTCACCCACAGCTCCACCATCCCCTGTGCAGAGATGGCTCCTCCTCCTTCCCCTGCTCTTCCAGTGGCCCTGGAGGCTGTTTGGCATTTGCTTGGCACAGAAACATAAAGTCCTCCTTTACTGCTTTCTCTCGAGCCAGGAATAATTACATTTGTATATTATTCTATCACACTTTGCAGTTTTTATAATGTCACATCCAAATCTCAGTTTATTAAATAACTTGAGAAATAGAAGTCATTCAATGAAAATATTTTTCAAGCTGCAATTATCCCTTAGAAAGAGACGTTTCATTTTTGTAACCGGTAAAAAAAAAAATAATTTAACACAAATATAATGGACTTTGGATGATTATTGTCCTTGAAATTAGGAAACAGAGCCATGCTTAATGATACATTATCTGTTGAGCACTATCAATTTAGAGGGGAGATGGAAGCCAACATGGTGTGAACCCAGACAGAACACCGGCACAGTTATAAATACCAGCTATTCGTCAGTTATGCAACTGATTTATTTTAGGATAGCATCAATTTTTCCCTTAATTTTCTTAAAATAGAGCCATGAACCACTCCTTTGTGATATGTATGGACTCCAGTCCAACCAGCTCAGTAGTCTTTATCTGGAGTAATAGCAGGGGTCTCGGGGTTCAGCATAAAATTGCCTTTGGACAAAAAAAGTACTGGTGCTACAGTTAGCAATTTTGAAACCAGCAGTGTCACATAAAGGACATCTTAAAATATAGTCCAGATGACCTAGTGCTTAACGGGCTAGAAATTATCTAAAAAACCCTTCTTGCAGAATTAATCATATGCGTATCAATGATAAACATTTTTCTATTTCTTAAGAACTATAAAAGTCACAATTTTGAATAATCAGTCAAAAGCACCTGATATTTCTCAAAACTGCCATGTGCTGTTTTGCGTTGGGCACATTGCTGGCTTTCTAAAGTTCAGAAAATCTCATTTAACTCCATTTTACTGATCAGGAAAATGAGACATGCAGATTGCTATGCATGGATCTCAAGTCACGTCAAACTGACCGCACTGTGTTTCAAACTCTGGGACCCTCTGACATTTACTCACATGTTTCAAAGTGTGTGTTATAAATAACTGTCTCTCTGAGGTGTGTTAGGTTTGGCTTTACCTAAACTTAGTAATTGGGTTGGATAGCCAGTCTGACAACTCTAGTCTGTTCACCAACTTTCCTGTTTGATCTGGGACTCCTTGCGGGAAAGTTTGGCAAGGGAGAGGAGGAGATGAGAAATAGAGGAAACCACTCTGCAGGATTAAGCCTGAAATGTTATTTGGTGGAAAAAGTGTTCCTAGCCCTAACCCGAGTTCTTTCATTCACTACTCTACACACGTCGTAAATCAGCCAGGAGAGAGCTATTTCCATATTTTAAATTGCTGCAAAAATCTTTCCAACTTCCTCATTTTGCAGATAAAGCTTCAACATTATGTGGAGCAGTGTATGTTGAATTTTAATACTCACTTCTTTTTTTATTTCCTATTTATTTTTATTTATTTTTTTAATTTTATTTTTGAGCAACCTTACAAGATTTTAACAAAATAATATAAAATGTGTATATATTCTGGATATAATACTCACTTCTGAAATCACATTTACTCACTTTGTGGCTTTTTGACGCTCTTCTCATATACAACCATAACGTAATTTGTTTACAGAATATGTTTGCTGCTGTATTCGTCTGTTGTTAAAACACTTCCGAGGTTCTGTCTTAGCGATTCAGAAAACTAAAGAAAGAATTCTTGGCTGCCTTTGAATAAAGTATTGATCCTTGCTAATAGCTTACCAGAACCACTCCAAAACTGGTTTACAAAGGCATTCGGAGGGAGAAAGCATTTCACACTCTTGTTAGCCATTCTGATATAGGATTTATAAACTGATATCAAAATGAATCTTTTTATTGAAAACTGGGGGAAAAACTATGAGCATAATTAATAAATATTTATGAATCACTGCTTGAAAACAATCACAAAAAATGCTTTTGAAGTTATCTAAAATATTTTTTAGTATATGAACTAAAAAAATCCTAAAATAAAGTCAGAGCTATAAGGTATATGGTCATTTTGAAAGTTTTAATTAGAGTAAAAAAATTTAAAAACCCAAGCACTTTGTTAAACATAAACACTTCCAGAAATGCTTAACTTTTCATCAATTTAAGCCCTTGTGAAGAAATATCAAAGATAGTTGGTTATTGGGTGTATAAACTTCTTTCATATACCTTGTACTTCAACAATCATCTCGTGTTGTGTAATGTGTATTACATGCAGCTCTAGTCCCAGTTTTGGTTGTCAAGATAAAGTGAAATGAAGGTCAACACAATGTTCTATTTATCAGTTTTTAAGAACTGGGACCTACAAGCTCCAAATGCTCCCACTTATCTTTGAGCTCTTGAACAATTTCTTGAGTGTGTGTGCATATGTTTGAGAGAAAGAGGAGGTCAGGGAGATGGAGGAAGTGTTTGCTATAATTCATGTTGTGATTTATTGGATGTTGATCTTGAGAAAACAAGATTACATTTCAAAGGTCAGCTTCACAGCCGTGAAAAACAAAGATTCTGCCTGTTTGTTACTAATGAGCCCTGTTTATCCAGTGGGTGAAGTCAGACAAATATTAGATTAAATCTAGATCACAGAGTGTTATTATTAGCCACTCTCTGGGTACAGATGTGCTAATATTAAATAGAACACTGCTACAAAATGTTTTCCCTGAATTGCTGAGGTAAATAAAGCGAACCATCAAAATGGGGAAGAGGAATCATTTACAAAATTAAAATCTATTTTAATTTTGTTAAAACATAATTATAATCCCCTAACATATTCTGTTGGAAAACAAACAGAGTCCTTAGAACTGCAATTTTCAATCCATGATTTATTTAGGTGTTCACTAAGGAATTTAATTTCTAGAATATTCCTCTTGATCTACATCCCATTTACTTACCTGCCAATCAAGTTGTTCTCACTTTCCCACTTTCTGCTTTCTCCTTTTGGTTTTGTAAAAAGTGCACATCATGGTCATTGAGCTCATTCATTCATTCAAAAAAAATATGTTTCTGAAAATGCGCTTGGCACTTATGGTACAAAGGAAATCAGTCAAGTCATGACTCCCACCTCCAAGGAGAAAGAAGGGATGAGACTGCTGGATAGATCCAGAAGGCATCATCTTCTTGAAGAAAAGGCCTTTTCAGGCCAAGAGGGGTGAAGCAACGCACACTGGGGGACGGTGTGACATTAAAATTGAAATGTGACCAGAAGTAGTAAGAGGGGGAGGCGGGCAGAGAGAAGGCTGGTGTGGCAGGAGATTCACATCAGAAACAGCCCTTTAGCTCACCCAGGTTCACACCTCATTCCACAAGGAGCTGAGAGTCCCTGAAATGTTTACACAGAGATTGAACAATTCAGTCTTGAGGCTGTGTGGCACAGGCTGGACATTTCTGGGCCTTTAAAAGTACCAGCAAAGATAGGGATGAAGGGGACAATAACAATGTCAGAGAATTGCGATCAGTTGAACACCTGGTGCAGTTGAGATGGTTGTCATGTTCCGGTGCCATTGTCTAGGCAGGGAGTGGTACCATTCATTGAGACAAATCATGGCAGGAGAGGCAAAGGAATACAACTGGAGGTGTACATTTGAGATGACAGGAAAAGTTACCTCTGAGGGAGGCATCCATTGGGGGGACAAAGGAAGTCTCATAATGACCATCCCCAAACCTGATGTTCCTTTACCAGCTGATAAACATTTTCCATGTAAATTAACCTTGACGTCAAATGCACTGATATTATTATTAAGTTGCTGATTTTTAAAAATGCATTTATTTTCTGAAAAAGAATTTAATGAGCCCTTTTATATAAAAGAAAGATCTTGAGTTTATAATGGAAGTTGTACCGTTTGGTAAGTACAGGCTACAGGGCATTGCAATCTGCTTTTTTTTTTCCCCTTCTTCATAAAATTCCTTTGAATGTAGAGGGAAAAAAAAGAAAATGGCCTTCAAAATCTGAGAAAACCTGAGAGACGTAATTTGAGCAGCATTTGGAATGGGGCTAGCAATACATCAGTGCCTGTCCCTGCTGGGTGGTTCATTCCCAGGATTTCTAGGGCTGTGAAGATGATCTTGAAGATAAGGTTATTTGGCCTTCAGTCACTTTCAAAAAAGGAATTGTTCAAAATGAATAACTGTTTTTTAAAAAGTCTTTTTCCCTAAGAGCAATAGTATTTGGTGATAAATTGAATGCTTCTCACTGAATTGAACGTATCACAATCTAGATAGAAACCTCAGTCTAAAAAAAAAATTAAATAAAACATGGCAACTTTCATAGTATCACAAGATGAGCTATTTCGGATACTTACAGCACCTGGATTCTAGAGAACAAGTCTCTGTTAAGGCAGGTTCCTTCTTCTGAGATACAAATGATGTGTTTTATACATGCCGGGTCACAAAATATCCCTGCTTTGCTCATACATTGCTATTATTGTTTCATATAGAATAGAAATTTACACAGCCATCCATTGCAAAGCAAAAAGCAATATGCACTTACAGAAATAGTACAGGTACAATATTTTGGTGAAAGTCAATATATATGCTTATAAGTGATGTATGTGTGGCTCTTACCTCTCATATTTGAGACAAAGGAGCAAATATAGAAAACACATTTAGGAGAGATTCATAATTCATGAATGGTTCTTGTGGGTTTTAATTTTTTTGGCTTTGTTGTGTATTTTTGCTTGTTTGTTTTTTCGATTCAGTAGACAAATTGCCTGGTCAAGTGTTAGTGAAATGTCCCCTGATGAGCCGGTTGCACCTCTAGCATTCCTTCTTGCCATTCAATTTGAGAAACATATAAAATGAATAGTCTTTGGAAGAAGAAAAGTTGTGTCCTGTTATTCTATTACATGTTGCTGCAATATAGCTATGCAATTGAAGGTGCCAGAATATGGAGCAAAAAGTGTAGAATTTTGGTGTTGTGACCAGTTTTTCCTGGATCCTGGAAATGAGGGGAATATGTTATATGTAGAGAGATATTACATATAAATATTTCTAATTTTTTAAAACTATGCAGCTAATAAAATGGTTTCAGTCATTTATTCTTCTTGTATAATCTCACCAGCAAGGTAAGGTGTGAAGAATAAAATCCCTGATAATGCAGATATTTTCATTCTGAGACTGAAAGATCCCAGCTGGGTTCACATCACCCAGCCCTTCCACTGCTTTTCCAAAGCTTCTAAATTCAGATTTATTAGCTCAGCATTTTCATTAATGAAGAGAAACCATTATTTAGGAAAGACAATTCTTGCTTTATTTTGTTCAAAGCTGTGTGGTTGATGAAAATCTCTTTTTCTCTATAATTTTAGAATTATTTCACTGATTGGAAAAAAAAACACTTAAACCAGGAAACATTTTCATAGACTTTCCCAACCCATTTGATGTGGGACATTTGAATTCTCATGATATCTTGATTGTGGATTAGTTAATAATGGAAACCCCAGGAGATACTGGGATTTGTGACTGCCAAAGGATCCAAATCAATGCACTCATCATCAAACCAAAAAGCCAGTAGTGCACAAGGCTGTGCCTATTCTGAACAGCCCAAAGACACTCATCTGGGCTTTCTTCTAATTTTAATTTTACTGATAATTCCATTCTCTAATCATGTAATAGGCATTCAATCCCCATGTGTTAGCTTAATGAATGGAGAATTTTTTTTTAATTGCATAGCCAAATAGTAGAAGTCCAATGTCATCCCTTGGGTTGTCACTGAAAACTGCTCTTAGATCCCCCTCTGCCAAATTTTACCTTCTTGTTCTTAAAATAACTGTAAAATTTTCAAGTTTCTCTTCTGTGCTTCACCTCAGCCTCTTGAATATAGATAGCCTTACTATCACATGTCTCAAATACCTTTAAAAGACTTTGGTGTTTAGAAATAGATACTTTTGCTTTTTCCAGCATTCCTGAATATCATTCCAGAAACTTGGTTTAGACACAATTACTGAAAAATGAGAAAAAAAAAATAGAGGTGAAAACAGGAGGAGGGGGAAAGTCCCAAAACATGCACTGTTGGTTGACCTGTAGTTTAGGAAAAACTTTTGTGCAGTGAAATCACATCAGACCGAAGGCAATGATCACTATAAAACCTCTAGGTGCAGTCACCCTGTGTGGGAAGTCGAGCGATGAGTAAGAGACAGGACACAGCCAGTGGGAAATGTTCTGCATCTTACTTAGGAAGGTAGATAGACTCTATGATTTTCATGTAGATATACTCTATGATTTTCATGCTTTTATTACATATAATGTGTATAATAGTTAAGATATATAATAAAGACAAAAACCAATAATGTTATATATATATATATATATATATATATCCATTAAAGGAATATAAACTATAAAAAATATGTTTCAATGATAAAAGAAGAAAACACGGAGGGGTCATGATAAAAACCACGATCAGGCCAGGGTTACACAAATGAAGCAACGGCACTATCTGTGATGCTGCGGCAGATAATGACACGGACACTTACTGTGCAGACCTTTTCAAAGACCAAATGTAATAATGACTTTTAGTGGCTTTCTACCAGGAAGAAGTTAAACTTTTCCTTTTTTTTCCAAGAGTTGAGGTCTTCTGAAATTCATTTCTGATTTAACAAATTATATGTCTGTGTCCTGAGCATTTAGTGTCACCTTCTAATCAGTTAATGGAAAGAAGGGGTAGAGGGTGCGTCCAGTGTCTTTGCCCGTTTCCTCTATGTATTCCATGTTTTAGGATCTACATATGTGCTGTTTCTGGGTGTATTGTTGGCATATAAAACTTCAAAATATTAAATCTCTATTTTTCTAAAGAAAATTTTGTTCTAACATTTGCCTTCAGTCAACCATTAGCTGGGTAGTCAATATCTATTTATAGTACACTGTAGAAATGTTAATGGTCATGAAGCTCCAAAGTCAGTATCTTTGAGATTTTATCCAGTTTGATCATGAAAAATCTGAAAATGATGTTATATTTTTAGGAACACACATTTACTCGTAATTTCTTTTTCTTACCCCTAAAGCTGGGCATAGGATGTGACACCTGAACTGAACATATGAAGCCCAGGAAGTCAAAAGTGTGGTTACCTGCAACACCCTGCCCCATTCATTCTTGAGAGTGCTTCAAATCTATGCAAGGGGACTTTGCCTTAATGCACATGGTACTGTGAAAGGGGACCTTGCACAGAAGTACATGGTAGGAATTCTAAAGCCTAGCTAGATTCCAGTTAACACATCTGGACAAGTCCCGGGTGTCTGGGGTTACAAGTTAGAAGATAATATCCTGCTAAATTGTAGCTTCGCTCACAAAAGTAGGGAGAGCACCATGTGCTGCCATCAGATGGCCCAGATGAGAAGTTCGACGTCGCACATTCGGAAAATTGACGCTGTTTTTTAATTCATCTTTGGGATGAGATAGGGGGATGTTTCTTCAGGCTCCTGCATGTTCACATTTGCTGTTGAAGGCATTTGGGGGTATCTAGAAGGGCCAAATTCAGAATGTGAAGGCGCTTCATACACCAAAGCAAGAGCAAATAAACCAGGTTGCTCATTGGCAGTTTGATACAGTCATTAGTATTTTTGCTTTCCTGGAAGAGAGAGAAATCAACTTCCAAGGGATGCATTCTTCTTATGATTCTCTCCTTTCTCAACACTTAATAATCACCACTTGATGATCCAATACTGGCTTTGTCCTCTGTAAGCTTTTAAAATTAATATTTATTTTGAAGGGAAATCCTTATAGTATTTTCAGTAATAATTTTATTTATTTTTATTATTTTATTTTTTGTAATGACAATATATTTTATTATTTTTTTAAGATAGAGGGGACAAGAGAGAGAAAGAGAAGATTAACTTTATTTTTTCATCTGACTTTGATTCTCAGACGCTTTGTTGTATATGTGGAGCTGGGGTTTGAACCCAGGTCCTTGCACATACCAGGCAAGTGCTCAAACCACTGAGCTGCTGCTCCAGCCCTATATTTTATTCTTTAAAAATGCAGTGATATTGGGTGTTAAGTGTTCCTACCCCAAAGATGATAACAGTGAGAAGTAATGCCTTTGTTAACCAGCTGGCTTTAACAATTTCACAATGTACATAGATTTCAAAATAAAAGATTTTGCATGAGCATATACTATTTTGTCTGTCACCTTAGAATTTTAATGAAAATTTAGAAAGAATTCATTTTATCAGTGACACAATTACTCATCATCTCTTGGGGAGATCATTAACTGAGTTAGATTATTGATCACTTCCTCCATAGAGAGCTAAATAAATAATGATCATTTGCAAGGGGATTGTTTGTAGTTGTGTGGTTCTTACACATAGCACAATAGATGCTGTATCTGTCAGGATAAACTAGTTTTGCTACAGTCATAGATAACTCTGACATCTCAGCAACTTGAAACAAGATTCTACTCTTGCTCATGCTATGTGCCTATCGTATATCAGGAAGGGACCTTGTAACTTGTATCCTCGCTCTGGTTCCAAGGTGACACCACCATTGCTATCTTAGCAGTCCCTATGACTGAGGGAAAGACAGAGCTCTGGCTGGTCTTGAATGGGCAATTAAATGTTCTATCCTGGAAGTGACAGAATATCACAGATTACTGCCCATGACAATTTACTTGGCCCTATCTACCCACAAGGGAGCCAGAAATTGCAATCACCAGGTGACCAGAAATGAAGAGAACTGGAAAGGCCTGCAAACACAGATGACTCTCCTAATCATTCCTACAAAGTTGCCATTGCCTCCCATGTTGACGTGTGGTGTATAACTACCTACAATGTCAAAGACTCCCATGATCACTTATTCGAGATTCAGTCCTCTTTCATAATCACTTTTTTCCACATTCACATTATCAAATCATATTCAGTGGTAACTCTACTTATTTCTCTGAAATTTCCTCTAACTTCTTTAGACCCCAGTTTGTTTCAGAAGGAATGCAAAGGTTCAGACTACAGTCTGTCTTCTAAATTTTAAGTTTTCATGATGGCATTGTGGAGTTACTAAACCGTGACATTTTTAGTACTCAGTAATGCTGTTATTTATAATGTGACTTTAGCACATTGGAAAAACAGGCTATAATTGCACAGCATTTACAGCTCACAACATTAAACTGAAATAACGAGGAATTCCAATATTATCCTCAATCTCAAAGTGAATGGAAATGATAATGAACAAACTATAAGCTACGCAGGACAACTGCCTTCTTTCTGATGGACTCTGTTTTGCTTCTGCTCTCCTCTGAATAGCAGGGATCTGCATTTCCCAGGACCTCCTGTCCTTTAGCTTCTGGGTCAATTTGATCAATCATAGGTACCTGTAAAAGACTGGGGTCTAGAGGAGGAGGGAATCAGAATATTTCTTCCCCCCAACTCCAGCTTCTGTTGTGGAATAATATTTCCTCCTTTTATTGTTCCTCTAGCCCTACAGAGTTAGTGGGTTCCTTTGCTGATGTCTGGATCGTTGTTCTGTCTCCTGTTTGATTTCTCAACTCCCGCGTCACCTGTGTAACCATTTCCCTGTATTAAATACCTTCGGTTTGAAATCAGCTCTGACCCTAGACTCATTTCTCAGTTCCTGGCTAGACCCTGACTAAAGGAATGATCTACTACAAAACTGAAAGTTGCTTGTCAAGTCCTGTCAGGGCTATGCTGATTCTAAGGGCAAATATACACTTTGTAAATAAACAACAGAAAGCATATCAGACCAGCACGGGAAATTTTCAAATAGTAGTATCACTTCTGTCTTGTTCTAGTTGTGTGATTCCAAGCAAGTACTTCACTCCCTGTATTTTTTTCTTTTCCTCGTTTTTAAAATAAGGGATTTGTGCTGCTACATGTAAGAATATGAATGAATCTCAAACACATCATGCTTGTAAAGAAAGCTAGACACACAAAAAAGGACATGCAATAAAGTTGTGTTTTTATGAAGTTCATGTAGATGAAATCAATTTATGAAGTTTGAAATAACAGTTGTTGGCTGGGGGATTGAGATAGAACAGAAACAAGGAAACTTTCCAGGGAGATGACAGTCCCCTGGGGTGGTGTTTACATGGGTGTATATATTTGTCAACACTCACCAAACAACACACTTGAGATGTGCACATTTTACTATATGTAATTATATTACAATATGGAAAAAGGAAAGTACACGCTGAGAAACATAATGAACTATTCATTTAATTGATTAAATAAGGGTGTTGGATTATATGTCTCCAAGATCTCTTTTAGCTCTAAAATCCAATTCTTCACTATTTAAAGAACTTGGCTGAAATAAAGGAGAAGAAAGAGGGAGAGATAAAATGTAAATAGGCTAATGAAAGTTCCAAAGTTATTGTGCAAATACTAACTTGAAAATTCTTGTTAGAGTTAATGCTTGCTTATTAAGAGAGCAGACTGTGAAAACCAACTGCATGAATTTGAATCTGAGTTCCAGAGGGATTAGCCCTGAGAATTTGAGCATATAACTTAAACCCCTGTTCCTGAGTTTCAACATGTATATTATAGAGATAATAATATGTAACCCAGTGAGTCACAGTAAGGATTATATAACAGAATGTATTTAGAATTTTTACCATAATGTCAGGCATATAGTAAAGGTTCAGTAAGCATTGGCAGTGGTGACAGTGATAGTGACAAACCCTTTCACTTAAGCAATGTGGAAATTCCCACACATGCATTAGCAAATCGATGTGTTGAATCCGTCACTTTTTACACAAATTTAAGCCTATGCATACCATTTTTCAGATTTTGGAAATCTTGGTTACATACATTTTATCCATGTTTTTATATCAAGTTCTCTTTAATGATGGAATATATTCATGGACAGAACATGATATATTCATCTGCTCCTCTGTTGATTAATTGATTAATATGTAGAATCTGTTGGTTTTCTTTTATTGTTTTTTTTTAAAGAGAGAAGAACAGTGAGAGAGAGAGAGAGAGAGAATCAATTTTATTTAGTTTTTCACATGGCTTTCATTGACCTTATTGTGTAAGTGGTGCTGGGGTTTGAACTCTCGTTGTGTCCATGGTGCTGGGGTTTGAGCTCCTGTATTCCCCTGAGCCTCTGCCCCGCTCCCGTTGGATTTTTATTACTGCAAGTTATACTGATCTGTGATAAGTATATATTTTCTGGAATGCAGAAAACCTCTTTAAAGGTTTTCTGTTGTATTTTTATGGTATTATTGTATAGTTCACCTCTAGCAATTCATAATAGGCTGTAAAAATTCAAATAATAAAAGAGAGATTATTATTCTGTGCCTGTGATCGCTTTTTCACATTACATAGAAATGTTATCTATGTGCAGTATTTGAAGGACTGAGCAGGTTTTTTGTAAACAGAAAGGTTTTAACCGTTTCACTGGCAGTTAATGTTTATTTCAATTCTAATCTTGTCCCCTAGTAAGCTCAGCTTCTTTATTTTATTTGAGATTCCTAACTCTGGCAGGCTGTTGATGGAATCCGAAGGAACTCTCACTACCTTCTAGACTCTTGGGTATCTACAACAAAGCAAAGGGAAAGAAATCACAGTTCTGAAAGAAATGTGCAATAGCAGGAAATGTATTTAATGTGCTTTGCAAATGCATTTTTAAAAATGAACAAAATAGGGGCTGGAGAGGTGGCTCAGTGGTTACGGTGCTTGCCTGGCATGCTGGAGTACATGAGTTCAAACCCCAGCACCACGTATACAGCAGAGGGTCAGAGCAACGAAAGCCACATGAAAAACTAAATAAAATTGTTTCTCTCTTTCTCTCTCTCTCACTCTCCCTCTCTCTTTAAAAAGAAAAAAAGTGGCCAGAATAGGCATTTGGAGTACAGGATTGTTGAGGAGAAAGGAGAACACGAGCAAGGCTTCCAAAATTTCATTTGGAAATTCGAGTAGGAAAGCTTTTTGAAAATGCTATTTAGTTCACACAAATATGAAGGCAAGTCACACCCAGACAGCTCATTCTAAAGAATCTCAAGACTTTGAGGACCTCTGAAGAGGTTTTTCTTTCTTTGAGAAAAAAAGCCCATGAAGTCATTCTGCTTCATTAAGAAACCTCGTGAGGACAGAGTCAAGTTTCAATAATCGCATAGCTAAAACTCTGCCGTTGAGTAGTGAATGCTGAGCATTACTTCATAGGAATGAGTAAGTGTAACACCTTCCCAGGCTGCTTTTATAACATATGGACTGTTAAGTGCTTGAGAAATAATTTGTTTGTTTTTGCAGCTCATAGTTTAACGTAATGAAGCACTACTGAGTTGAATAACTAGACAAGAAACTCCTTAGTTATGGGGAATTATATTCTGAATTAATGAATTGCAAATTGTAAGCCAATCCAACTCCCATAAATATTACGAGGAAAGAAGTAGCAGTCCTACCTACACAAATTTTCAAGGCAAAATTATTCCATGACGAGAAAAAGATTTAGAGCATAATTAAGGTTCCTAAAATATAAGTACTTAAGAAGAAACTTACCATATGTTTAAAATTACCCAAGACTGCATTTATGATCTGTGATAAGTATATATTTTCTGGAATGCAGAAAACCTCTTTAAAGGTTTTCTGTTGTATTTTTATGGTATTATTGTATAGTTCACCTCTAGCAATTCATAATAGGCTGTAAAAATTCAAATAATAAAAGAGAGATTATTATTCTGTGCCTGTGATCGCTTTTTCACATTACATAGAAAACACTAACTCATTGGTGAAAATACGAATAGTTTAAAAAGACAGATTTAGTAAGCCACATCCTGGGAACAGTTCGTTAACATGCAGTGCTATGATACCAAATACAGAGTTTTATTCAGGATTCAGCGACAATTAATTTGGGAAATGATGGTTCTAAGAGTGGTCTTTTATGTTTGTGTATATATGAGAACATTCAGAAAAATCTGAAATCGATCATTTTTAAAATATGAATTAAAATCTGAAAAATAAGCACAACAACAATTAGGAGGAAGTCTGGAAAGAAGCCTCGGAATCCAACATGGCTTTGCCTCAGAATTATCCGGAATGCTGGGCAAGTTATGAATATATTTCATTCTGTTTCTTCATCTCATACATATGTAAAATGGGGGATTGACTTGCATTCTTTCAAAAAAAGAAAAAGAAAGAAAACAAATAAAACATTGGCCAATGGATCCAAGAAACTAATGTAAGTGAAATATTTTGAAATCTGTTCACAGCATCAAAAAAAGTGTTATACAAAATAAGAAAAGTAAATGATTTCATAGTCAAATAATCTGGGAAAAACTTAGACTAACATGTACAGGAAATAGAGAGAGGGGGAAAGAGAGAGATTTCTCAGAGACCTCATTAAAGAGGGGATAGAGCTTGCCTCTGACCTCATTTGACCTTTGAGCCCTCCTGCCCCCATTTTTAATGAAACATCTGGAGAACACTGATGGAGAAAGGTGATTCCAGAGGACAAGGAGGCTGTGGCACCTTTGCAGCTGGGTGTTAAAGTGCTCCTGCGACACAGTTGTAACTCCTGGAGGGGATCCAGCTGCATCCAGTGAAGGTATACGGTGAGAGTCAGGCCAGAGCCAGCTCCCTAAAAACATTCCCACATGACATCTTCAGCAGGGTGAAACCCAAGGAGCAAAAGAAGACACAAATGTTCCTCAAATTCTACCTTTGTACTTTAAGGATACACAAGTCTTGGAAATTTTTGTTAGGACTCTCCAGTCCCCTTGGTGTTCTTGATTTAGTAGCATGTTTTATGGGTGACACTGTGGTCTCATGGAAGAAAGAAAGTTTATTTAACTGGAATTTGTTCGTTTGATGTCTATGTTTTTCAATAAAATGAAGGAGCTACAGAGGCCTCAGGATCTCTTCCATGCCTATCCATCTGGACTGAGTCTCTCAGGACACTTCGAGTTGCCCACATCTCCTTGATCTGAATTAGCCATTGCGGTCTAGAGTCTCATCTGAAATATATAGGCAGGGTGCAATATTGTGTCTGCTAGGTATTACTTCATTTCTCAGATCACTCTCACTGTGTCAAATGCTGAAACAGAATAAACTATTAGTACCCACCACCTCATCACGACCCAACCCAGGGATTTATTTCCTAAAGTAAAAAGACAATTTCTAAGAGTTGGTTTGAGAATTCAATTAAGCATGGCAGTCAGTGTCAATTAAAAACAATTGCATCAAAAACAGCAAAAAGGAGGGTGACTGAGTCAATCCAAAGTACATTGTATGCATTGTGTAAATGTCACAAACCCATTACTTTGTAAAATTAATATGTACTAATAATTGTAATATTTAAAAATCATGAAATTCCAGATAAGTTAATTTAATGCTTTGAGTATTTTGTCAGGTTTTGGTGTTCCCAATATAGACATTATAAAAGGTACTGACAACTTGGAAAAGAAACCTAGTTTTTGAATTATTTGAAATAGTATTTGAAATATTATTCCTATGATTCTCATCATAAGACTTGAAGAGCAGCCTTTCCTCAATCATTCATGTAAAAGATAGTTATTGAGGGACTACGGGTGTAGCTCAGTGGTTGAGTGCTTGCTTAGCATAGACAAGGCTTTGGGTTTGATCCCCAGCACCTTAAAAAGGGGGTTAGTCATTGAGTCAGGCTATTTACTGTGTGTCAGGCTCTAGTCTAAGATTAACAATGGAAACAAGAATTAGATAATGACGATAGGACTCTGTCTTAATTTCCATATGTATAAGCCAGCAAATACATGCTCAGCCTAGACACCAACCAGTGATCAAGATTAATAAATAAAAATAAAACTGTTTTTAAAACATATCCTAAATAGCATTCTAACTTTAAAAAAAAATACAGGGTGAAATAACATGTTTTAGAAAGCACAGCCAAAACTCATAACATAGAAAACTTCATACTTAAAAATAAAAGGCCAAAGCAGAATAAATAAGCAATGTCATCCTAGAAAGTTTTGAACCTAAGACCTGTGTTACCCTTTGTAAAATAAAATCAAAACAGAGAATATAACATAAACAAGGGCTTCTATAAATTAAGCTTTCCAGATAAGATTTCATAATCCAGGGCTTCTCTTTTTTCCACATTTGAATCCGTGCCTTTCCATGAATGCAGTTTGGAGGGCGAGAGGATGGGAAAGTGAATTTAGTGCACTTATAACAAATAAAACATCATTTTTTTTTCTTTGCCTCTGTGCTGAATGTTAAACTCATTAAATGAACAAGAAGCGTTTCATGGATTACTGATAACAGAACCTCTGTCATGGACAGGAGACCACGTCTGAGCCATAAATGGAGTCATTGTGTACATTAACGAATGTGAGATATTCATCCTCAGATCAGATCCGCCCACTGCAAAGACAGGTAAACATAATGAATACACAAAAGCAGCCTTTTTCTTCCAGGGAGCTGCACTAAAAAACAAGTTATTAGGACATTAATCATCAACTGAAAACAACATTCCCAAAGCAAACAGCAAAATCAACATAAACATGCATATCACCCAGACGCTTGCAAGTTCAGCACGCCGCACAATGAGGTTAAAAGCTGGTGTCTCTGAAACCAATCTCTGGCTGCTTTCATTTTCATAAAAACCATGACCAATTGGAAACGGTTGAATTCATCCTTTTACCTTGGAACGCTGAATTACTAAATTTAATTAAAGATCATCAACGTTCGGGTCTTAGAGCCAGCGTATTCTAACCACTTCATCCCATGAATGGAGAAGTGAGGCCCCCACAACAAAACTAATTAATGGAAGTATTGGAAGAGAATACAGACCCCGCTCCAAGTTCAACACCACCTCCTTCTCACAGGACTGTCCTGTCTATCCACCCACACAGGGCCAAAGAAGGGCCACATTTCTATAGTTTGGCAACTGTCTTAAAATTTAGATTTCCCAGAAGAATGTGTCCCCTTCATGCCAAATACCTCAGTTTTGGTGCTAAAGTATTTTGTTTATTCTTTAGAACCCATTACACTCATAAATATGCCTATTAGCTTTACAAATTACCACATTACTCATAAGCAAGTTGTCCTCCTAATATAGCTCATAACTTATTGTTGTATTTTATTGGACCATTTATAATAAAATTATGGAAAGTGTTAAATAGCCCTTGGGGGGAGGAAATATATTCATCATCCTGGTGAAGACCTAAGAATTACATTTTCTTCTAAGGTCTTTGTAAGTACTTTATATTATTCAGAACATTGTAGTATTTCTCTAAGAGGACTCCTGGATTTCTATTTAGGGCCATTCCTCCTGTCTTTCTTCTTTACTAAGTTTCTTATAAACGTCTATTGCTCTTATTTTTCTGTGTGAAGAAAAATGATTGGTTCTTCCAAAATGGCGTGAGATCTGTTTAATTTGTGAAGTTTAGCAATTAAAGTTCAGCAAAGAATCCCGAAATCCCTTCTTCTAACCCACTCCTAACAGAAACGTTGGCACTCGTACATGTGACCTTCAGAATAGCAATTGCCTCCTATAAAACCTGGCAGTGTTCTGCTTAGAAATCAGAAACCTGGAACCACAGCGTTAAGCTCGCTCTGAGATTCACTAGCTACACATCTAGCTGAAACCAAGGGTGCCCTCGTCATAGGATGCTCACGGAATTCTTCCTTCTTACCATTCACAGTCAAGGACATTTTCTTACAGGCGACCAGAAGCTGTGTTACACATTAGCCTCATCTCACAACAGCCAGGATGTGGCTGGGGGAGGGGGAGTTAAGGCATGCTGAATTAATTATATCCCAGATCTGACTTACACATTAGATGATTAAATATGTGCATTTGAAAGAGTCCCTGAGGTAGTCCAGTTACTTTAAATAATTGTCCAGAGCCTTTTGGCTGAAGTGACTCTCCCCCACGTAGCTTACTTTTCTTATCTTAATTTTTCAGTGTCTTAATTTTGTGATTTCTTTATGCCCTACCTTCAGTTTAATTCAGTAAGCATTTTGTTGAGAACAAAATGTGCAGAAAACAGTACTGGAACCTGAAGGCTGGGGGGAAAGTTGAAAAGGAGGGGCTGCTACTCTCCAGAGGTTGTCTCTATGGTGCTAGAGACAAGGTCACCTGGCCAGTACACTGGCCATTACATCAAAAACTCCAGTCCAAACGCAGATTACCATTACCTATTTTTATTATAATAGGAATTTATCAGCTCAGGATCTGTATTAGCAAGAAAGGATAGACAGAGGAAAAGAAGCCTGTGCTTGCAGAATAACAAGGAAACCAGACAAATAACATATTTCTAATACAGGATGTTGACCAGGGATGCTGCGGACACACAGGACAGGAGCTTCGAGCCACCAGAAGGGTTGATAGCTGAGTTAAGTCCTGAAAAATTACAAGTTAGCTAGATAAAGAAGTTAAGCAGGTTCCAGGCAGAAGACCAAGACCTTCAAGCATGAGTTTTTTTAATATCATGGAAAAATCAAATTTGAAAATTATTTAGGAAACAAATGTAAGTTTACCAAATAAGACCATTTAAAAAGCAAGAAATTACTTTCACCAGTTTTTAAGGAACGAATGTTGTAATACCAAAACCAGAGAAAAGGAAGTAATCTTAGAATAAAGGACAATGTGTTAAATTAAATGTTTAACAGCATTTTTTTCCCCACTACACATCACTGAGGCCCCTGATGATATGTAGCCTAGCCCTAATGCCAGGACTGCTGTGAGCCACTGAGTTGGAAAATAGAGTGTTTTGGGGACTGCAAGCCATTCCCAGAGAGCAGAGTTCAAGAGACTGTTGGCAAGAGCCCAGACTGGAGGATGTTCATGGACCAAATAGGGAGGACCTGGAATGTTGTCTATGGGAATTTGTTCTCTTTAAATCTAAGTAAAGGAGGCAGTGATTGAAGAAATTTTGATAAGAAAACACACCATAAGATCGTGTTTCAGAGTGCTCACTGGGAAAGCAGTTTTGGAAATTAGAAAAACACCAACTCTATGAACTCTACAGGTACAGAATAAAAGGAGGAGGATAACAGATCAAAGGCGAGTCATTATAGTGGCCATGTTGGGCCAGTGAAGGTGATAAGGAGCTTAGACATTCAAGAGATCTGAGATAACTACTCCACAATTGGTTGAATTTGGAAGAAAAGAGAAAAGAGGGAATTGTTTTTAAAAATCCTGAATTTCTGGCTTTAGCCACATAATTGGTAAGTAAAAATACATCTCTTCACTTCCAATCAGTTGAAGAAGGGCCAGGAGGGAATTAGGGGACTTTGATTTTAGATGTGCTACACTTGAGATAGCTGTAGGATGACCAGAAGATGCTATCTAGGAATTGACCCTGGAGTTTGGGGAAAATCCTGGCTAAAAAAAAAAATTCAGAAGTCAGTAGAGGTGTGATCATAGCAGCCAGAGAAAAGCATAAGCTATGGGAAGAGAGGCTGTTGATATAATGGACGAAGTCCTGTCCAGCTGGGACAGTGAGAGAAGAGTCAGAAGATTTGTAGTGATTGATACAAGTGCTAAAACACAGGCAAAACACAGGGAATACGGAGATATGAGAGACTCAGAAAGAGTGTGAGCTGAGTGAGATCTGGAGCAACTGGAAGGAAGAAAGACTTCGCAGGCCAAGAAAAGAGAAACATTTACTTTTTTTTTAACTGAAAACACTGGTTCTGTAAGACTTAATGCACAGATTGGGAGAAGAAGGGAGGTAGAGGAAGCATATCAAAGTTCTAAATTCATAGGTTTGGGATGGGCTAGAAATTGCATTCCTAAGAAGCTTCTAGGTTATGATGATGATCTTTGGACCATTTTGAAAAATATTTCTCATTTAAAAAGAAACAATAAACAAACAAAAATCCTCCTTCTCACCTTTAAGAGGTATTCTCCAGGCCTAATTGAGTAGTGTGCATATTTCCCATCTTTAATAAGCACCTCAAGACCCTCCTTCTTCGGGTTGCTGGTCAAGTATTTATATCTGCAAGAGCTTCGGGGGCTGCCATCTTTCCTGTTCTCTTTATACTTGCAATGCTTCCTAAATTCTGCTTCTCAAGATGTTCCTGGAAAGCTCTGGGTCTTGACATGGGTGGGATGGCTTGCTTTGTTTAGTGACACTTTAGAGCATTTCTTCATCTTTTTAGCCAACACAGTCTGCCACCAGCCTTGCACACAGTTTGTTCCAAGATAACAAAACTCATCGGCCATTTTTCTGCCCATTGGTCTTACCCAGTGAGATTTTACAGCAAGTTAAAACTTACTCGAGTTACCACTCCATTTTCTGGAAGAACTGAGAACACGCACCAGGGGTGACACAGTCAGGCACCATTTGTAACAGTAGTGACAATGACAGCAATGATGGTAGCAGATCTAGTGTACTAACCACCTAAAATGTCCAACAGTGTATGGCTTTAGGGGCTACAGAGATTAAGGACAGCATTCCTTTCTTTTAAAAAGATCTCAGACTAGGACCATAGGCAGAAAACCAGATAACCACTATGTGCTGTGCTGAGGAATGTGACTATGGTTTGAGAAACGCTAGGAGAGGAGCCTGATGCGTGTGGGAGCTGGGGTAGCTTCGGACAGACACTTTCCAGGAAATGGCACTGGACCTGACTTTTGAAGATATAGTATGAGTTAATTGGGTAAAAACAAACAAACATAGGTGTATCTGTAAGTTAAAAAGCACGGTGCAGGGGCTGGAGTGGTGGCTTGGTGGTTACGAACTTGCACGGCATGTGCGGGTACACGAGTTCAAACCCCAGCACCACGTACACAACGAAGTCTTGGAGCAACGAAGGCCACATTAAAAATTAAATAAAAATTGATTCTCTGTCTCTCTCTCTCTCTCTCTCACTGTCCTTCTCTCTTAAAAACAAAAAAGCATGATGCAGTGGGGACACTGTATACAGATCAAAATGCCTGGCGAGGGTGATAGAGATAAGACTGTAGAAGCAGAAATTGACTTAGGGGTCAGATCCTGAAGGACCAGCCTGACAGATGGGTTGTCAAGGAAGAATCCGAATTGTAACTTGAATCCTATACAGTCTAAAACAATTCCAAAAGGAGCTATAAATAATCCACAGGTACAGCTGCAGTATTTGTCCTGTATTCATACCCACTTGCTCCTCCCGAGGAATTGGGGAATCCAAATGGAGCTTACTGAGGATCAAATACAAATCTTTACCTCCGACTTCTCTTTACTATGGCAGCTGAAACGGACCAGATCCTTTTCAGAGGGGGTCAGAGAGAGCGCCACCTGTTTGCAATTGCTCAAGCATCAAGCTTTAACATTGCTACTTCCTATCTGGTGGCTACTGCCCTTTCCCATTTTATTCTGGGTAAAGTTGGGTAATGCTGACACACGATGAGGTTTTTTTCTCCCGTAGTGACACTCATGTAAAGTGCCTCTGTTAACCATCAAGGATTCTGCCGGGTTCCTCATCTGTGCCTGATCACTCCACCAGCTACAGTTTTCTAGGAATGTACCACGGAACAATGGCACTTTCTGATTGTTCATAATGCTGACAAATAGTGTTGCTGATTTTTTTCTTTAAACATGTTTATTTTTATTACACCTTTTCTATAACCCTTATAACCCTCTGGATAATATAAAAGAGGATTTTAATTCAGTATACCATTGTCAGAAAGTCGTTTTTCTTAAATGATATCATTTGGGTATATATTTGTCTTTTCCTTTTATCAAATCTTCTTTGAATTGTAATAATCGATTATACCTTATATTATCTTGCTTTAAGGAATTAAGAAACAAGATAGGATAGGAACCAAGTACTGCAGGATGCTTTGAGGAGGTCTCATTTGAATGATATTTACATAGTACAAGATGTAGTACTGCAGGGATCACTGTTCCCTTGTGCTGATTAGTACATTATGTGATTACAATTCACATTTAGGTTTTTACAATTTTTTATTGTTGCATCATAATTATACATGATAGTGGGATTTCCATAATATAGTCACATATGCACGTAATACCCCTTGGTCAATTTCATTCCCCAGTACCTCCTCTTCCCCTCCTTTCCTCCCTATCCTGACCTCCTTCCTCTACTTTACTGATTTCCCTTCTATTTTCATGAGATTCCTTTTTTCACTTCTTCTGTCTAGTTTCTTCACATGAGAAAATAAATCTTGACTTTCTTAATCTGGCATATTTTACTTAACATGATGTTCTCCATTTTCATCCATTTTCCTGCAAATGAAACAAATTCATTCTCGTCTTTCAAAAGATGTAAATTGATTTAAGCAGATCTAACTAGTAGAGAAATTAAAGCAGAGATGAGTTAAAATAAAATATTCATTTCAAACATGGTGACTCAGGAAGAAATGGACGTTTTGATGGTGATCTTATTGTCTTTGGAGATTATAAGCTTACTAACTATAGTAGGAGATTCTAAACCAGTTCAGTGAATGAAGAGAAAAACATTATCTTTCTAGGGTATTGCTCATCGTGGTATAGGTCTTATGTCGCCATTGGAGAGTTCCCATTAGGGACTATTTATTTTACTCTCAACTTCCCTCCTTCAGCGGTATTACTCTTTGAAGAAAGCCTATAATTTTCTCTTATGTGTAACTCTGTATTTCTGAGTCTTCCTGAAATCATACTGCATATCTACTGAGTACACTATCTTTCCAAGCTGAATGTTCTAGAAAGTGTTGTTGTTATTTAATGATCACCTAGGCTGAGAATTTAGACTTTGCAAATTCCACACAAAGAAGCATTTGAAAGAACACACACATGCGTTTGACTGTTGAGAGTTTTTAAAGAATATATAAGAGCTATGACTTTTTCCTCAACCTTATATAGTGATAAGAGAAAATCCAAAAATTCAGAAGGAGAAAGTTATATATCAATTAGGTAACATAATTTATGGCTCACTGTTATTTTAATGGGGAAATCACTCACTAGTATACATACACACATCTTATTTTGTGACTAGAAAATAGTATATGTTTCAGAAAATCTTTGGAGAATACAAAAGAAAAAGAAGAAAATTATATCCATAATCTCACAGCTCCATTAGCATTTGTTAATCGTTAATACTTTATGGGTTTTCCTTTAAAAAAATAAACAACTCTGTTTTAAATAGCTAAAACAATTCATATTTAAATGAAGAAAAGGACAGTTTAGTTAATTATAGCTGAAAGCATTTAAAGAGAAAACACAGTAAAACAGCTTCCCTTGGAGGCACTGATACCAGGGATTGTCTTGCTCTTCTTCTATATGTGGCTTTGTAGAATTATAATATCTGATAGATACACACATACATATATATAACATAGAGATAGATGTACATATATCTACGTGTATAGATATATATAGAGAGAGAAAAGAGAAAGCACATACTATATCACACATACTACATCACAAACACCATATTCATTACATGAATTTTTATGATTAGACAAGTTACGATTGGGACAAGATCACAGGAACCACATTTTGTTCAACACTTGCCAATAATAATAATATGGACTCAGTAAATTTTTGTTGAATTGTCTCCTTTACTCCATCACCGGACAGTAAATATATCCTTATTATACTTTAGACCAGTGCAGCGCATTTTAACTAGTTAGAAAAAAATACCTTTTAAATAGCTCCCTCAATAGCAAAAGTCCAAAATTTTATTATAAAGAAAAAATGAGCATTGGGACTTCTTTTGTGGTTTGCAAATCATAGATACATACTTTTGCAATAATTTAGTTTTCCAAATGGTATAATATGAGTTACTGCCATTTAAAATCTACATCACGGGCCTAGGATGATTCCTTCCTCCCCCACATCCTCCTCTGATCACACCAGAGACTAAATCTGTAAGATTACAAGGGTCCCTTCATCCCTTAAAGGACAGATTGAGTGTAAAATACTCACCTAACATGTTTGAAGACTTTAGTCAGATGAATAGAAATACTTTTATTCCTAACTGCTTTCTTTGTTTTTCCTAATAATTCTCCTAGATTTTCCTACTCTATTACAAACAGTATTATTTTTTGCTACTAAACGTGTTCTTGCTTATACATCAAAGGCAGTCTCCTCATTGGTGGATACCTTTTAATACATAAAAACAACAAAATAAAAAATTTCTAGGTTGCTCATTTTCAAGATTTTGTGAGATCTCTTCTTTTTGTAGTACTTTGTAAGGAGTTTTGTCATATTACTTTTATAAAGAAAGAGAGAGAGAGAAGGACAGTGAGAGAGAGAGAGAATCAATTTTTATTGAGTTTTTCACATGGCTTTCATTGATCTGACACTTAGTTGTGTATGTGGTGCTGGGGTTTGAAGCCATGTACTCACACATGCTGGGCAAGCGCTGTAACTGCTGAGCCACCGCTCTGGCCACTTGTCAAATTACTTTTCACTGGACCTTTTTCTAGTACTAGCAGAAAGAGAAATACTGTTAGTCTGGGAGAATCATTCATTCAGTTTTAATTAAGACTTATACTAAAGTTTTGACACAGTACTTCTAATATAGTCAGTATTATCTTTTCAAAGTATTTGATATTTAGAATCTAGATTTTTTAATGTAGGAGTCAAAACTCATACTAAATTTCTTATCACCCTTTAGAATCACGATGTGCTTCTTAGATAATCTGAGTATAAACTTTTTATTATAAAAACAGAAAACGCACAAAGTTGCCATTTATGTGTTTTCCATTGTAGCCCTAGAGAAAGAGGGCATAAAGCTGTAGCAATTTAAAGTGAGCATAAAGCTTCACTTGACGTGGGCATCACTGATTGTCAAATGTGATTTCAACACACCATAAATTTATAGGCACTTATTTTGTTTTAGCTGAAGCAAAGTTGTTAAAAGTTTGATTTTGTCCTGGGTGAAGAAAAAAAAGACATTTCCTGAAAGAAATAAGATAGCATTATCATTAAAAATGTATGCAGCCTTTGCTGCACACTCTCTTTTAATAGAACTGCTGCCCTATTTGCAAATATATAAGAAAAAGACATGGAGAATCACGCAGCTGAAGGAAGAGAACAGCAATGTCAGTTCCCCAGCAGCAAACAAGTATCTGTAACCAGACAGAACAGCATCTGTAATATCAGCACTGAAATGACACTTTGTTTTTTTTTTAAATAACAGTAGTTTTTTTTTTTCAAATTCCTGACCCCAAAATAAATGCAGTCTGCAGTCTGCATTGCCTTCTGTGGATAATCTATGTCGGCTGGTATCCATTCATGCAACCCAACCTCCGCTACTTGCTTCTGTTCTTTCACACACACACACACACACACACACACGCACACGCACACACACACAGTATTGCAGACACATGGGACTACAGCAACATGGCACACTTGTTTCCAAGACTAGTGGTAGTCCCAAGCTTACATGCTTAGTTCTTGGTTCTTTTGTAGGAAAAGATCATTCTAACAATCCTAGATGCCTTGGAGTTCAAGGGAAAGAATGTAGAGAATGCAGTATTGACTACAGAATCAGTTCCTTGCGAGTCCTGAGCTTTATTGTCCTTGTTTACTTCCTAGAGGAATGCTTAGCATGTAGTAAAAGCTGAACAAATTTATTAAATGACCGGATGAATGGATGGATGGATGGATGGATGGATAGATGGATGTATAGAATACATTAGAACTCCACAATGACCACTTAACCCTCTCTAAAGTGCTTCTACAAAGTAGATGCTAATTATTATATTATGCTTTTTATGATTTTTATATTAGTATGATATTTTATGTAACTGAAGCTTGTCAATTTAGAATCAGATTACATTCTCATCCAGTATGCCTTTTCAAATGGACTAATGATAAAACACCCAGATAACTTTGTCCTTGAATAAATAGGAATGTCAACAGTTATATAGCACAGCTACTTCAGTATTTTGAAGTGGGAATTAAAGACCAGAGAGATTGATTGGTTTGCCTAAAGTCTCTTTCACATGTTACATGAAAAGTGTACTCTTCGTGTGCACAAGAAGCTACAGCCAAAATAATGCTACTCTAGGTAACTTATTCATTTGCTTAGCAAACTCTTAGGACTTGATTCCACACATCTGTGGATTTTTCCTCCTACTGGGGAATTGAAAGATGATGGGGCCCTATTCTCTAGGAGGTATCAATTAAAGGAGACATGTTTATAAATAAGCAAATATGTAACTCTACAGAAGGGAACTGTGGTTTGGTAAATGTATAAATGAAAAGCTGAATGAAAACAGACACAAGGAATGAAGCGATCCACCCACATCTCAGTCACATCACATTCCACTTTATCTTTGATTCCTGAAGGTAGAGTGTGCATGTCACCCACTTTTGTATGCTGAACATTCATCAGGGTGCCGGGCACATCAGAGACATGCAATAAATGTTGGTTGGAATTGACTTACACCCACCAACCAGTATATTAAAAATAGAACATAAAGGGGGAAAAAATACCCAGTTGTGTGACTTCTTCTGGACACAGCTGTATTTTACTATCTAGGACAGTCTCACCAATCAAACATTTATCTCCAGTCCTTGAGAGAATAATTTTCCTTCAACAATTATTATTAATATCTTTTACCAACATGCGGCTATGGCAAAATTGAATTGATGAAAAATGCCTGTCTTTTTTCATCCTTGGAATAATTACACCTTTCAAAAAACTATTTTTTGGTTTTCCACATGATGGTGTTTTTCAAATCTCAGGGCACAAAGGCTGAATTCTTTTATCAATAATGTGCAAGATAGAGACATGTCCAAGGTTACTGAAACAGGGCCATAAATCAACTCCTTGACGATATGTCTCCCAAGATTAGAAAAAAGAAAGAAATCATATAACACTTTGCAGATGGAAAGTCCTATGGATTGTTGTACATTTAAAGTGTCACAAAAAAGCAACTGCATAGAAATGTAGTAATTATATCACTGACCAAGTCAAAAAGCATTTAGATAATCTGGGGGTAAAATGAATATTAATAATTATTTTAAATTACATTTTGGCAAAGTACATTTGTATTTTCATTTTCCTAAGATATATGTCCTAGTATATACTTCCACTATTATTCAGAAAACAATAAAATACTCCAATGAATGATGTTTTTTCATTCATCCTTGAAATCTGCTTCAAATGTTCATCTCATTCCCATTAAATCCATGTTACTGCCAGAGACTTCCTAAAATCATTGTATGCTTTGAAAGTGAATACTACCACACTTTTAACACACAAAGTGACTAATGCTATATGATACTGACTGAAAGCAACTAAGAAATAGGAGAGATTAGAAAGACAATTTGCAGGTAAAAATAATTTTCTCCCTATTTCCTTCTTAAATCATTCACCATCGCTGCTTCAGATTCTGGCTTCCCCAGCAAAACTCTCCTTATTTTCTTAGTTCTTAATCCTTATTTTATTAATTCTTACATTCTTTCCACATAGAAAGTGTCCCCTTAGCCACACCTCTATTAGACACATGCACAAGTACTTCCAACTTGCTTAATAATTTCTGCTCAGCATCATCCTTAAAAGATGATGGCTTACAGCCTGGGTCAAACCTCAGGACTATTATTTCTCACCAGCCAAGTCAGCCTGGGCAAGTAGGTTATATACGCTAAGCCACAGTTTTCTCATAAGTAAAGTTGGAATTATAGGATTTTTAAGTGTTAAATGAGATGATACATATCCTGTGCTTAAAACACTTTCAATCAATGTAAATTACTGCTAATCTCAACAGTACCTATTGTTAGGCAGTGCTTGCTCCTTCCGGTTTGGCATAGCATATGACATAATGAACTGACACTGGACCAAGAATCAAATAACCTCTCCTGGGGCCCCCAGCTCTGTGACCCTGAGTAAGTCATTTATTTCAGGAATTCCATTAGCTCTTCTCTAAACTGAGTCATAGAAAAGAGAACTTCAAAATTCCCTTCCAGATCCAGTATACTATTTTGAATGAATCTCATTCTCCATGTTTTAACTTATAACATTCTAGAAAAATCACTGGAAGTGTACCCATTTATCATAAGAATCATCTAAGATATAGAAGGAAAAAAGTAGCCTGGTCATGTGGTCAGAGCCAAAAGAATCCAATTTGATATAAAGTCATTTGACTCAAGTGCTCTGTGGCAGGGATTCTGCTGAGGTAGGAAATTTGAACAGAGCACCTTGAGACCAATGTCACAGAAAATATTCCTGCAAATAATTAATGACGTGTGTATATATATTGCCAGCCACCCTGCTGGAGCCCAGAAATCTCTCAAAGCAGATTAGTGGTCCTTACCCAGGTGCCCGACCATTTCAATACATACTTTTCTCAATGATCATTATCCTGAAATAAATCCAAATTAAATTTTATGAACCAGAATTGAAATTATGTGCCTTCAGTATTGAGCCTTCTAATAGCACTTATTTTTATTGAAGTATTAAAGCAATTGGCTTGAGTCATCTTGGAGACACTGCCTTCATATTTCAAATATGGTTAGGAAGTTGTCAGCACATATTACCATGGATTGGAGATATTTGCTTATTAAATGATTTTTACCAGGGAAAAAACCCATTACAAGAAACATCTTGTTTACAAGGGTGTCCTGGAGACTGCAAATGAAAGCAACATATTACTATGAATTATTGAAATAAAATAAGCTGATTCAGCTAATAGATTCAATAAAATATAAGACACTATTTTCAAGTCAAAGACAGCTTCAACTTAATTTAGCTGAGAAACATATCTTTACTGTAGTATGTAAACATTAGGCAAAAATATTCATTTGAACCATGGAAATTGCTGAGTGTTATTTCAGCACTGTAGTTTAGACTCCCACACTCCAGGACTCTTTAAAAGTTATTTTTTTTGCTCTACTCATACAAAGAAAAAAATGAAACAGAAGTTCTAAGGATGATTGATGCAGTCGGCAGGACAGGGGAGAGGTTAAAAGAACAGGCTTGAATGAGAGAATTCTGGGTATACGCCCTGGCTGTGTGGACTTTGGGTAGCATCTTAACCTCGTAGAGTCTCAGAGGCCTAATTGTGAAACAGAGATGATAATATATCTCAGGCCTAATGTGGAGACAAAGGAAACGACAGATAAATGAAACTTATAAAGAAGTTATTGAGTAAATGAAAGAGTTACACCTCTGCCGCTGTTCAGTGTATCCTTCCAAATCCTAGAGACTTGAGTTAGCCCTACAGAGTGCAGAACTTGTAAAATACACCACCCTTTCCTTGGTCGATTTTAACAGATCTCATTTTTCACAGTACGTTGTAATTTTTTTATGGCAGCAAAGATGGTGTGATAATTATCCTGTGGAGCTGCCCCAACTCTACAAAGTGAGCAGTGTAGGGGCTCGAAGCATTCCAGTACAGGAATGAAAAAAAAAAACACAAATGAACAAGACAATGGATGTGGTTAGCCAGATCTATGAAGTAGGTTCTCCAGGAATGCCAGGACAGGTGGCCTGTTTGCCCCAGGAAATGCTGCAAGGACGGTTACTATTGCCACTAGAAGTCTTAGTAATGGCAGTAGAGGAAGAATTGGAACCAGGGCCTTCTTTCAGCAAGACTCTGAACACAGGTCTCCTTGCTGTGTCCTTAGAAAACCTCTTAGGTAAGACAGTGTGACGTCCCACGGTTCAAACCTTGAGTAGCCTTCACCTCCATCCGAAAGCTAAAAGATGAGGGATGAGGATCAGAGTGCCCTGAAGAGCCTTCATGTTTGCCACCAGGACGTTCCCTGCTGAGGACACCAACTGCTTCTAAGTCTGAGCCCCGGTTCCTATTCATGATCCTGGTTCCTATTCATAATCCTGTAAACTGATATTTAGTCTGAGGCTTAAAAGACCTCAGGTGTTTTTTTTTGGGGATGTTTGTTTGTTTGTTTTAAAGAGAAGGGGGGACACTGAGAGAGAGAGAATTTATTTAGTTTCTCATGTGGCCTTCCTTGCTCTGACACTCCGTTGTATACGTGGTGCTGGGGTTTGAACCTGCGTCCTCATGCATGCCAGGCAAGCACCATAACCGTTGAGCCGCCACTCTGGCCCTTGTTTGTTCCTTGACCTACAGCAAAGCAGTAGCCAGGGGCGCCACCTGGCTTAGGCTGCAGAAGTGGAGGCTCCCTCCCGGAGCCACCTCGCATGTTCTCCCTGTCTTTGAATTCTCTGTGGGCCTCTTCTGCCCATGCAAAGCTGAATCTCCAAGACTGGATCGGAGCCTTAGGCATTTCTCTAAATGTCCTATCAGCCAAAATGTTGCCCTTTACCCAGTTATCTCTCCAAAGAGAGGTATGGTTCAGCCTGACAGAAACCATGGAATTGAAGGAAGGAAGGAAGGAAGGAAGGAAGGAAGGAAGGAAGGAAGGAAGGAAGGAAGGAAGGAGGGAGGGAGGGAAGGAGGGAGGGAGAGAGGGAGGAAAGAAGAAGGAAGGAAGGAAGGAAGGAATTGTAGCTCCAAACACCCTGGATCATACGCCCTTTCCAGTCCTTCCAACACCACCCTCCTCAGTGCTTTTCAGCCCAG